>JAUPMG010022133.1:0-15092 GCA_031762675.1 Pachysandra terminalis | reverse complement strand
ATGACATGCTGATCTGCTGTCCAGAAATGGATCCCGAAGGTCGCGTCTCGTGATTCGTGCCATCCCACCTAGGGATCGGGGTTATGGGTTCGAGTCGTGACAGTAATTAGGGGTGGTGATGATCTTCTGTTTTTGTACTAAAGGATTTCTGGATTTCATGTAAATTGATTTTTATTTTATGTGGCTAAGCCTTGTGTTTCAATGAAGATAAGCTATGAAGATTTTATATTTTAGATTATTACGGTAGTTAATTGGGTAGTCTTCATTCTTGATTGTTATTGGTTGGAAAGATCATAACTATATGGAATTTTATCTCGATATTGCTTATGAGTAGATACCATGCGTATTTTCTTCAAGATAAATTGGGTATGTGGTGGTTAGTAGATGAACTTGAAGATTCTTGTGTTATGGTATTGTTGTGATCTACAATGTTGTTAAGTGAGAATTGAAATCCTTGAATGAGAGCGTGAGGATTTGACCATCTAGTGTATTGTTAGATTGCTAAGAATGATTATTAGAATAGACTATGTGTGATGTGATGATTACCTCAAAAGTATGTTAATTAGTGAATCCTATTACTTGTACAGAAATCTGTGTAGCATTATTATGTCTACTTGAGATGTATATATCTTATATAGATCAACAACGATGATGTTTGGTTTACGAGTTTAACTTAGGACGGGGTTAAGTATGATTATGCCTTATGTATGATGATATCATTTGAGCAGTTGAGGTGGCGGTGATATAAAGTAAACTTAGGAACTACTCATGAAGTGCATGTAGGGTTTAGGAATTGGATTAATTGGTCTGGAGGGTAATAAGTTACTAAGTTAACATTCAAAACTTTATTGGGATGGAGAAATACAACTATATTTAGTACAACATTTAAGATATTCAACCTTTACAAGATACAAAAGAGGAAGAGCAAAAATAATTAAGTGCAATATAGAAATTAGAACAACCATAATTTCGGAGACGAAATTTCCTAAGGGGGGATGAATGTAGTGACCCTAAAACCGGAAATAAATAACAATAATTAAATTTGAGATTAATTAAATAAGAATAAAAGAAACCCAAATTTAATCTAATTGTATCATACCTTTAATTAGTATAAAAACTTAAATTGATTGACATTAGAAGGAATCATGATTAATGGGTATTGTTCTGGATTTTTTTAGGATGTTTTGTAAGCTAATAAGAGCAGTGGGTGGGTTTCTAAACAAAAATATATGTTTTGGGGTTTAAGCGTAATTGGACTAAGTTGAGGGGATTATCTATAATTTTAAGAATTTAAATTCAAACTTGCAACGTGAATGGGTGTGTGTTGGTCGTGGGTTGGAAGGGTGAGAGAAGAAAGGAAAGTCCTCTATTTCTCTCCCTCACCTTCCTTCTCAGTTGATGATTATTGGGGAAGTGTCTTTTGGATAGAATAAGATTTGCGTATAGGGTTGAAACCCAACCCTAGCCGTCATATGCTACGGAGAAGAAAAATAAGAGATTTGCATATAGGGTTGAAACCCAACCCTAGCCATCATATGCTACAGAGAAGAAAAAGAGGAAAAGATGAGAAGAAAAATAAGAGAGAGAGAGAGAGAGAGAGAGAGAGAGAGAGAGGGAGGGAGAAGAAACCCTAGATCTGGTAATGGAGACGAGACAAGAGGAAGATAGAGAGGAGGAACAAGTAAAGGAATCACACACGAACGCTCACATCAAATATCAACCCACAATGAGTTGTGTGATTGTGTAGTGCGATTATGATTATGAGATCGTATTGTTTATGCTCGATTTTTGTGATTTGAGTTGAAATGATGATCGTTGTGTTTAGATCCATGATATTACAATGTTTATTTGATGATTTCTAGACTAAGATATGTTTAGGGTGATTTGTGTGTGGTTCCAATGTTTTCGAAGTGATTTAGTTGTGTTGCGTTAGATTTAGTAACCCAGAAATTACCCAGAATTCGGCAGTGTCGGCAAGGTTCGATCCACTAAACACCCTACCGACAGAGAGGTGTTTTTAGGCTAATTTTGCTATTCGGCAGGCGTCAGTCCACCGATGACCCTGCCGAACAACTGACAAATTAACAGAGAATTTTAGTAGGGTCCGGTCCACCGACCACCCTACCGATAGAGACCAATTTTGCTATTCGGCAGGGTTCGGTCTACTGACCACCTTGCCGAAAAATTGAAATATTGCACAGTAAAGAGGATTTTCGTGGATTCTTTGGGTGGATGGTGAAGGGCTTCAGCCATTGATTGTGATTGAGCTTCGGAAGCTAGTTTGGACCAGAAGGCATCTAGCCTACCTGCGAGTAGTCAAACTAGGCGTTCCGATGTTGTTGTTGTTGTAACCATCATCCCACCCTATGTCATATGGATGTGACATAGAAATGATTTGGATTACCGATTATACGATTAATTTGGTGTGATAACTCATAGGAAGCTTATGATGATTGGCAATCGGATTATCCTCGTGTATGGGCGCGTAGATAGTTTCTGTTGTCTATTCTCATTTGAAATCCTAATTTAACGCATAACATGCTAAACTGAGGTTGAATGTAAGTGAACTGGGAGGTGGAAATCTATGGAGAAACTGAGAAAAGTCTCTGGAGGGTTGACTACACCAACGGGGTGAAAGGGCCCACTTAAATAAGGATAGGATGCTTACGAGATCCTATACAGGTTCGCTATCCCTCGAGTATGGTACACTCATAAATTAGTATATGGTAGACTTCATACATGGGCTAGCGCCCGAAATGAAGATGGGGCTTTCGACAGTCCCTAGGATGATGTCCTGAATTGGTTTTGGTTGAGAAGCTTCGTGTTGAGGTCCACTTATCAGGATACGTTAGTTTGGTTCATTCACTTAGCATTTTCATCATGATTAATTGTTCTCGTTGCATCCACTATAGATCATATGATTGATTCATTCATTCATTCCAAATCTTATTCTATCCAAAACCACTATAAACACTGGTTTGGTCGTCCAAACCATTAAACCAAAAGTATGGGTTGATAGCTAGAGCCAAGGAAGAAGAAGACGTAGTTCAAACTTGAACTGGGTTAAAGAAGAGGAAGAATATGCCCTTCAAGCAAGGTAAGTAACTTCAATTTAGTTTATATTTTTTATTTGAATTAGGTGATATGCCATATTCAAGGAATATGGCATACCAAGTTGAATTCAATTCAATAAAAACACTGTTCTTCATAAAAACTTGAGTTTTCTAAAATTGATCTTTCCAAGCAAGGTAAGATTTGATTTTTATTGTTTATTTGGTTGGGTTAGTTTTGGAATTCAATTTAAACATCAGTCTCTGTTGAGGAAATTTGCTAAAAACCAATTTTAAACCAAAAATCTTGCTTAATTGCTATTTCTGGGAAAACCGACGGCCTGTCGGTTCACCCAGATAGCATCTGACAGACCAGCCGACATGCTGGTAGTTTGCCAGACACCATTATATTTGTTTTGAGTGACTGTGTAGGTTACCGGATGGCCAACCGACGTGCCGGTTAGCCTGTCGGCGGCCATACGTGTCTGAGATTTAGAAATTGAGCCCCTGCCTAGCCTACCGGTGGCCAGCCGATGGTTACCTTGAGATTTTTGGAAAAACAATAGTCTCTGTCTAGGATGCCGGATGGCCAACCGGTGTGCCGTTCATCCTGCCGGCCAACCTTAGACCCTGCACCAGATTAAATTGGCCCCTGTCTAGGCTGCCGGATGGCCAACCAGTGTGCCGGTAAACCTACCGGTCAGCCCAGAGACCTTGAATCAAATATGTTTAGACCTGATTAATTATATGTTAATTATAATTGTTCCATGATATTAATTAAAGGTTAATTGGTTTGTTTTATAATTAATTGTGATTAATCATACATCATGTATAATTTGAATTTATTGTCTATTATGATGATTTCAACCATGCTTTAAGCTTCATACCTGCCATCAAACTTCACTTATAATGAAGTTTCTGATTTAATCAGAGTGAATCATGACTTAGACATCACGATTAGGTGAGGAAGTCTCGGATGGACAACTATTATCGGTTGAGGGACTTGCGACCCCAATATACCCCATTTAATCATCTCGATAGCGTATTATTATACGTAACGGATGCCGAGTGAAATTCTACTGGCCTTCGCCTTATGTAATGCTCACTGAGGTTAGTCCTATTTATGGACACCTTTGATTTTTCATTGCCCTGACCGCAAATAAGTGGGGGAATTGTGCCCTCTTGGTCGAAACCCCTCAAAACTATGATGCGCACATGGAATATCTTACTAAGAGTGGCTCTGTATGGGGGAGATGGTTCGAGAAGATGTCTTGCTCAGTAATTGATTGATCTAGTGTGGGACTCACATAATTCGAATTCTAAATAACATGCATAATTGCACAGCATGATATTTTGCAATGGATCACACTTGGTGATCAATCTGTCTTGTTGCATGAGCGTGCATTCATGCATTAATAATCTGATCATGCGTATCATAATCTGCATATTTACCAAGTTTAGTTACTATTTTTATTTATGTTATATCTTTGTTTATTGGTATAGACCCTATTAATTTTAAACATGTAATTTAATTGAATTACTTACTAGGCTAAGTGTAGCTGACATCTTATGATAATATTTCAGGTAATTTATATGGGGGAATATAATGATAATGGAGAACAAGATGAGTACCCTTTTAATGAATTTGCTGGAGTTGATCAAAGCGTGGAGTGATTTTTACATGAAGTTTTGCTACCGAATTTACCTCTTTATTTCTTAGATTATATATTATGTATAGGGCTAGGGATTGGTTTTGACTTGGAATAGGATGTAATTATTTTCTTTTCCATTGCGAATTTTATTAAGTGTTTTGGATGTAGTAGATAGGTTATATTTTATTTATTTTTCAGCAAAATAGTTTCTTTTGAAGTTTATTAAATTTCTATAATTTTGGCTCGATATTGATTGCCACCCCCTATTCCGATTGGGGTGAGAGTCCCGGTTCGAACATAAAGGTTCTTACGAGAATTTCCTTAGGTTTGGGTCGTGACAAAGTTGGTATCATAGCCTAAGTTTTCAAATTTTAAATCAAATTCCATAGTTTTTTATTGTCAATGTTTTAAACGTTTTCAAGGTGATAATATTTTAAAGTTTTCTGGGTGTTGAATGAACTAAATTAAATTTTCTAGAAAATTAATTCATTATAAAACTTGGATGTTGTTTCTTCTTTGTACAGATACTTAAGTTGATAATCCGATGGCCGGAAGAAGAAGGGGTGTTAGTGTGGATACAAGTGTGCCGTCGACGAGTCAGGATAACAACCAGAACCCACAACTAGCTAGGATCTTTCATGCCATGGGGTAGTGACCAACATGATGCAGCAATAACAAGCTTAAGCCCAAGCACAAGCCGAAGCACAAGCTGAAGCACAAGCCGCATAAGAAGCGTACCAATACCAGCAAACTGAATCTTAGAAAAACATAAAGAGTATAAAGAAGTTTAACAAATTGGGACGAATGTCTTCAAGGGCACGATGGATCCGATGGAAGCGCAAGCTTGGATTGACTCGATGGAACATCTCTTTGTTGTGATGGAGATAGAAGACACTGAGATGATCTGATTTGCTGCCTTTATGCTTGAAGGCGAGGCGAGGCGTTGGTGGGAATCTGCCATGGAAATCACTTATGTCTACACATGGGAGGATTTCAAGGTAAGGTTTTATTTGGAATATTTCCCGAGGACTGTGAGAACAGTTGGAGTTTATGAAGTTGGATCAAGGGAGCATGACTGTACCAGAATATGAGGCAAAGTTTACTGAGTTATCTCAATTCTCCCATTATGCGGTTGATGATGAAGAGAAGAAAGCCTTCAGATTTGAAAGTGGACTGAGGCCAAGCATCAGAAGCCGACTAATTGTGAGGGAATTCACGAAGTACCATCAAGTTGTGGACTGTGCGCGAAAGGTCGAGAAGGACATGACGGAATATCGGAAGGTACAAGATCAAAGGGCGAAGAATAAGTTCAGACCTGGGAATTTTAGAGGCAACCCAACTGATGCTCAAAAGCGGCAAAGAACACAAGGACCAACTAGCACTTTAGCACTTCAGGTCTCAATCATGAGATGCTTTAATTGCGGACTATTGGGACACCATATAAGGACTACCAATTGCCTAAGAACCCCCAGTCGTAGCAACAGTTCGTGCCAAGACTACACTACCAACAGAACCCCAAACCGATACAACAACAAGCTCAGTCGAAAGGAGCTAAGAATGGAGCCCCATAGCAGCAACTGACTCAACCAGGCAAGATCTTTGCCTTAGAGTCACAGCCGAATGAGGTTATGGAAGGTACGGTGCACGTCTTTCATGTCTTAGCCATGGTTCTTTTCAATACGGGAGTGTCACACTCTTTCATAGCCCTTTCACTTGTAAATTGCCTAGATTTAACTTTGAAAGAGTTAGAGAAGAGTCTTGTAATGGCCAACCCAGTTGGTGGAACAACACACTTAGGAAAGGTATGTGAGTCTTACCAACAAACCGTAGGTGGAATCACTATACCATTCAACCTAATTGTGTTGGATATGAATAACTTTGATGTAATATTGGGTATGGATTGGCTAATTGCACATCATGCGCAAATAGACTGCCATAACCAAATAATTCACTTTAAAACAACTAAGGGTTTAATTGTAAGGGTAGATGGATCCAAGTATGGGGTGTCAAACTACTTGGCATGCTTAGATTTGTGGTCTATAGATGAGGTGAGATATTGGGAACAAATCCCTATTGTGTGTCGATTTGGAAGCATTTTCCAAGACATACCGGGATTACCTCTCAAGAGAGAAGTAGAATTTTGTATAAACTTGTCAGCCAAAGCAAACCCTATTACATTGCCGACCAACCGTATGGCACCAACCGGACTGAAGGAGTTAAGAAACCAGCTAGACGATCTACTTGCCTTAAAGTTCATTAGACCAAGCTCATCCTCGTGGGGAGCACCCGTACTATTCGTGAAGAAGAAATACGGATCCCTACGACTGTGCATCAATTACCGAAAGCTGAACCAAGTAACGGTGAAGAACAAGTATCAACTACCATGGATCGAGGATTTGTTTGACCAACTGGAAGGGGCTACATACTTCTCAAAAATAGACCTCAGAACCGGGTACCATCAGCTACTGATCAAAGAGGAGGACATTTCGAAAATAGCATTTCGGACGAGATATGACCACTTTGAGTTCGTCGTCATGCCGTTTGGTTTGACCAATGCACCAGCAGCATTCATGAACATGATGCAGCGGATTTTCAGACCCTACCACGACAAGCTTGTGCGTGTATTCGTGGATGATATCTTGGTTTACTCTCAAACCAAGGAGGAGCATGAGGAGCATCTAAGCTCACCTTACAGACTTTGGCAGATCACAGTTTGTTTGCCAAATTCCCTAAGTGTGAATTCTGAAGAGAGGAGGTTAAATTCCTAGGACACGTGTTGTCTAAGGATGGAATTACAGTGGATTCGGACAAGGTGAAGGCCGTACAAGATTGGGAGCAGCCCAAAAACGTTTCAGAAGTTAGAAGCTTCCTTGGACTAGCCGGATACTACCGATGATTCATTGAAGGTTTCTCTCATATTGCTACACCATTGACGAAGCTCACAAGAATGGAGGCTAAGTTCGAGTGGAACGAGTCATTTCAGCAAGCGTTTTCAGAACTCAAGGAGAAGCTTACTTCAACACCCGTTTTAGCCATTCCGGTTAGCAGTGAGAAGTTCATCATCTATGCGGATGCATCATTGTTAGGACTTGGTTGTGTCCAAATGCAAGAAGGAAAGGTGATCGCGTATGCCTCGAGACAGCTTAAGCCACATGAGCGGAATTACCCCACACATGACTTGGAATTCGCAGCTGTAGTCTTTGCATTGAAATCATGGAGACATCATTTTTATGGAGAGACTTTTGAAGTCTTTGCGGACCACAAGAGCCTGCAGTACCTTTTCTCCAAAAAGGACTTGAATATGTGACAAAGAAGGTGGATAGAACTCGTAAACAATTACGACTTCTCGTTGCAGTACCATCTGGACAAGGCTAACGTAGTGGTGGACACACTAAGTCAAAAACCTCGCAGCTTGGTGGCACTTATGTGGTTCAAGAGTGGCTCATGTACGAAGCACTCACTGAGATGAATGTGGAGATTAAGGAAGAGGAGAAGGGTGTGAAGCTGTACAATATCCTCACTAAGACAACTTTGAAGACCAGAATTGTTGAACTCCAAGCCAAAGAGAATTGGATACAAGAGTTAGCCTACGATACCGAAAGCACAGATTGGACCAAGCAGGAGGATGGAACCATTAAGTACAAGGGACGACTTTGTGTGCCAGACGACAAGGACATTAAGGCAGAAATTTTGGTGGAAGCACAACGTTCACGCTATTCCATTCATCCCAGAAGGACGAAAATGTACCACAACATAAGGAGGCAGTATTGGTGAAGAAGAATGAAGGAGATTGAGGGATTTGTGACTAAGTGTGTAACATGCCAACAAGTGAAGGCGGAACACCAAAGACCACCAGGGTTGTTATAGCCCTCACCAATTGGAGAATGGAAGTGGGAGCACATCTCGATGGATTTCATTACTGGGCTACCTAAGATCCACAACAACCATGTTATGGTTTGGGTGATTGTGGACAGATTGACCAAATCTGTACACTTCATCACAGCAAGGACCACGATGAACACCGATGATTTGGCAAGGATTTATGTCAAGGAGATAATCAGACTTCATGGAGTACCAGTAACGATTGTGTTAGATCGAGGAGCCCAATTCATGTCTAAGTTTTGGGAAAGTTTGCATAAGGCATTGGGAACACAATTGAACTTCAGCACTGCATTCCAACCTCAAACGGACAGAAAAATGGAGCGTGTTAATCAAGTTCTGGAAGACCTACTCCAAGCATGTATTCTGGACTTTAAAGGCAGTTGGGAAGACCACTTGCCACTTGTGGAATTCTTATACAACAACTGCTACCATTCTTCCATTGGTATGGCACCTTTTGAACCCTTGTACGGAAGACCCTGCAGATCCCCTTTATGCTGGAATGAATACAACACACATGTTGCCTTAGGACCGAAAATCATCGCTAAAACAACCGAGAAGATAAAGTTGATAACGGAGAAGCATCTTGTGGCACAACACTGTCAGAAAAATATACCGATGTGAGAAGGAGAAATATGGAGTTTTTGGTAGGAGATTGAGTATACCTTAAGGTTTGACCGACCAAAGGAGTATTCCGATTCGAGAAGAAGGGTAAGTTATCACCGAGTTTCATTGGACCCTTTGAGATATCTGAACGGATAGGAGAGGTGGTCTACATGTTGTTATCGCCATCTAGCCTAGACCAAGTACACAACGTGTTCCCCGTCTCAATGTTGAGGAAGTACCACTCGGATGCAACCAGTGTGATTGATTGGCATACCGTGACAGTAATGGAGGAGGCTACATATGAGGAATATCCGATACAGATTCTAGCCATAAGGAGCAAGTTCTGCGAAGCAAGGAGATACTGTTAGTGAAAGTTCTTTGGAGCAATCATGGAACATTAGAAGCTACTTGGGAACTTGAAGCCGACATTCGGAAGAAGTACCCATAAATGTTTGAGTAAGGTAAGCGAATTTCGAGGACGAAATTGTCTTAAGGAGGATAGCGTGTAATAACCCAACTCGTTTAGGGGAGTTTAGTGTAATTAGTTAAAAGGTTTAAGTGTAATTAGTTAGAAAATAGGGACTAATTTAAAATTTTTAGTCAAAGCTAATTAGTTGACTTTGACCAATTGTGATTGGTGGGAGCACAATAGATTATCTAGAGTGCATCACGCACAATCATAATCTCAAAGTGAAACCAATGGTTGAGATTTCGCAGGAATAATTTAACTAGATTAAGGGTCAAGATTAAAAGACAAAAATGACTTAACTTAGATAAGGATAAGAAAGATAAAAGCCTAATATAATTAGGGTAGGCAAGATAAGATCCTAATCTAATTTGGATAGCTAAGATAAAATCCTAATGTAAAAAAGGATAAAGGTAAGCTAATGTTTAAGTTGTATTAGAACTGGTATTTTCCAAACCAATGGTGTAGATTAACCTATTAAAATCTAAGGGCTAGGATTAGAGACAAGTCTTAAACAAACTTCAACTCTAAAAAACTTTATAAACACTGGTTTGGTCATCCAAACCGTTAAACCAAAATTCTAGGTTGATAGCTAGAGCTAAGGAAGAAGAAGAAGCAGTTCAAACGTGAACTAGGTTGAAGAAGAAGAAGAATATGTGCTTCAAGCAAGGTAAGTAACTTCAATTTAGTTTATATTTTTTATTTGAATTAGGTGATATGCCATATTCAAGGAATATGACATACCACATTGAATTCAATTCAATAAAACACTGCTCTTCATAAGAAATTGATTTTTCTATAATTTATCAAGGTAAGATTTGATTTTTATTGTTTATTTGATTGGGTTAGTTTCATAATTCAATTTAAACATCAATCTATGTTGAGGAAATTTGCTAAAAGCCAAATTTAAACCAAAAATATTGCTTAATTTCTATTTTTGATTTAATCTGAGTGAATCATGACTTGGACATCCTGATTACGTGAGGAAGTCCCGGATGGATAACTATTATCGGTTAACGGACTTTCTACCCCATTTTACTCATCTCGATAGCGTATTATTATACGTAACAGATGCTGAGTGAAATTCTGTTGGCATTTGCCTTATGTAATGTTCACTGAGCTTAGTCCTATTCATAGAGACCTTGGATTTTTTCATTACCCTTACCGCAAATAAGTGGGGGAATTGTGCCTTCTTGGTCGAAACCCCTCAAAACTATGATGCACACATGCAATATCTTACTGAGAGTGGCTCGTATGAAGGGGACAGTTCGAGAAGATGTCTTGCTCAGTAAATGATTGGTCTAGTGTGGGACTTACATAATTCGAATTCTGAACAGCACGCATAATTGCACAGCATGATATTTTGCATGGATCACACTTGGTGATCAATCTTTCTTGTTGCATGGGCACGCATTCATGCATTAATAATCTGATCATGCATTTCATAATCTGCATATTTACCATTTTTAGTTACTGTTTTTATTTATGTTATATCTTTGTTTATTGGTATAGACCCTATTCATGTTAAAAATGTAATCTAATTGAATTACTTACTGGGCTAAGTGTAGCTGATGTCTTATGACAAAATTTCAGGTAATTTAGATGGGGAATATAATGATAATAGAGAAAAAGATGAATACCCTTTTAATGAATTTGCTGGAGTTGATCAAAGCATGGAGTGATTTTTACATGAAGTTTTGCTACCAGATTTACCGCTTTATTTCTTAAATTAGATATTATGAATAGGGCATTTGGTTTTGACTTGGAATAGGATGTAATTATTTTCTTTTACGCTGCGAATTTTATTAATTGTTTTGGATGTAGTAAATAGGTTATATTTTACTTGTTTTTCAGTAAAATAGTTTCTTTTGAAGTTTATTAAATTTTTGTAATTTTGGCTCGATATTGATTGCCACTCCCGATTCCGATTGGGGTGAGAGTCCCGGTTCGAACATAAGGGTTCTTACGAGAATTTCCTTAGGTTTGGGTAGTGACACCTTCCAACCTTCTCCTATTCATGACCTTAACTTTTTCCACTCAAGTGTAGTTGGGCATAAACTTATGCTTTCCTCTCATGGGTTACACTGGCCATTCTGGACTGTCGTTCATCCATTTGTTCTTGGCCCTGAGATTTTTATATTACTGAGGGGATTGAGGTGGCCGTGAAAAGGGATATGCTCTGGGCAAATTTTTTTACTCTATCGGAACCTCCCCTTTGATGGGGTTATGAGTGGGAATCATGACATAAATGAGAAATGTGGGCTCGAGGCTTACTTCCCCCACTTCTTTGCCCGATAGTTCAAATTGACCCAGGCTATCCCGATTCCTAGCACTTTTCCTTAAATGCTGATCTTTCTAACTAATTGATTGTTTGGTTCCTCGAGCCTTACCAAAAGCATGCTTAAGACTTCTGTTAATTTACCGAAGAATTTTCTATCATTCTGTCTCCCAACTGTCCCTCCCCAAGCACTGTGATCAAGACCTGGTGGGCTTATTATATCCTTCGGACTTTCGAATGACCACAAGAAGAGTATATAGCCAGGTTAAGTCCTCATCCTAATTAACCCTCCTCCTTGAAAGATCCCAAGGCGCCTTCCTCACATAAATCCAAGGGGACCAAGGCTACTTCCTCTACTGCAACTCCTTCTAAGGACGTTGGTGATACATTAATGGCCGATTCTAGGGCTCCCCTTCTAAGGGGAAAAGGAAAGAACCTCTGGTCCCTTGGCCTCCCTCCAAGAAATAGCACAAGTGTGAACCAGATATTTACGACTATGTCCACTCTCTCTGTCGATTTGAGAAATTCTATAGGCTGAAATGGGATCTAAAGGACACCCTGGTTGTACTAGAGGAAAAGGTTGACGACGGCTTTATCTAGAGGCTTTTTGAGCATCAGGCAGAGTGTTTAAAATGGTGTTCTTTTGACTGTCGCGTTCAGAAGGGGACTTTGCTACTACCGTGGCATCTTACATGATTCCCTTCACGCCAAAAATCCCTTCTTTGCTTGAAAGCTCCTTTGGCCTGGCCGATCTTATAGCACTAAGCCAAAAATGGTCGAATGAACGGGTGGAATTCTCTCGTAGCTTTGTGTCACATATGGACTATCTCATTCACTAGGGCATGGTCCAGACCATTCCCGCCCCTTCATCTGGCATTTTAACTATTTGTTTCTTATCTTCCTTGATCTTCATGTTCTTATGTACCGATTGCTTTCTTGGCTGTGTAGTGAGGGCTCTTCTAGTACCTCCAAAGCCAACCTAGTCGGCTGTGACCAAGGAAGAAGAGGAGGAGGAAGAAGAAGAAGATTGATTGTTGATTTTTTGTCGGTTGACGCCTGCAATACCCAAGACTTCTTCCTCTTGAGTCCCTAGGCAAGGCGCCTGTTTTGTTATGAAAGATCCGAGAGTGACCATTGACTTGGTTGAGGAGGATAGCTCGAGCGCAACATAAATGGAGGATTCAGAAGATTCTACTCAGTAGCGGCCAATTAGCTAGGTTTTTAGGACTCTAAAGAAAATACATCAGATCCCTCTTACTTACTCCTCCTCCACCAGTAGTCTCATCTCCAGTACCTCCTTCTCATGGTGGCAACATTGTGGTTTCCAATTTTGATTCTCCGGCTAAGGAAACAACCTCTCCTACCATGGATCCTATTCCTGAACGCCGAACCGTGGATTTTGATAGACTTGGAGTTCATTGATGCTCTTTTGGAGCAGACACCGGCCGAGCCTTCTACTGCCCCTTCGACGGAGACTGGAGCTAGGGACCTGACCAAAAAGTTTGAAGCAACAAGGAAAGTCATTCTCGAGATACTTGGCATGGAATTCCAAGCTATGTACATAGAATCTCTTTTCGCTTGTTGAGAATGTCCGACTACTGAAGACTAATCCCTTGCTCTCCATCGATCATTAGATGTCCATGAACTCCTTTCTCAGAGCTTCCAAATTTGGCAGGGGGATTCTAGGCTTCTTAGGAACAACTCCAAGCGGTGTTCAAGTTCTTCTCTGGCCTCACAGCCAACTTTTCCAGGGCTACACGCTCAAAAGAAAGTATGGAGAGCTGAAGGAGTCTATTGTAAAAATGAAGGAGGAGATGGCCGCGGATGCTGCTGTGGTGAAGGATCTGGAGAATTAGCTGGTTGCGTTGGAGAAGAAGAGGAAGGCTACCTGGAGGGGATGGTGAAGAGAAAGAAGGCAAAGGTGGAGATGTAGGTCAGTCAGGAAGAGTTGGTAGAAGTGCTGCCAAATATGGAAAAGGCAGTGTAGATGTCTAAATCGACAGAAAGGGAATATGAGCGAAAGAGGAAGGCATCAGAGAGCAAGAAGGAAATCATCTAAGTCAAGTTTCTGGTTATAAAGGAAAATCCCCTTTAAATGTTTTTCAGATAACTTGATCCATCGGCTGGTAATGGCCCTTTTTAAAGAGAACTTTGATAGTTAGTTGGTTATCGGCCATGTGGGCCAAGAAGAAAAACTTATGACGGTTTGTTATTGGTCATGGGACATTTAAACTCTTTTTTATTTTTCTGTTGGATGACTGTTATCTCTCAGTCGTGTGGACATTTTAACATTGGTGGTTTGAACACCTTTTTTTTTGTCTTGCTTGGCCATTCACATGGCCACTTGGTATGGAGAATCCCACATGGTGGGATAGTATTTCTTCATAAATTGATCGATTATAGTTATTCTCTTTTCTTGGTTTATTAGCTCTAATGTAACATAGGATCCTCTTGACAGAATCCATTGCATTATGAATGGTCCTTCCCAAGTTGGTGACCACTTTCCATATATTGGGTCCTCAGTCTCTATTAGCAGAATGGTCTTCCATACCACATCTCCTTATGAGAAGGATTTATGCTTAACCCTTTTATAGTAAATCCAGACCACCTTCTATTTTTGGGCCTATCGAGCATCAAAAGCTCTTATTCGGTTGTGATTTAGACAAACAATTCTAATATGTCATTGTATAGTACTTGTCTAGTGTAGGTTCCACATACTATCTCAATCATATTACACAAGGATGCTCACCTGGAAACCATCCCCAAGTATATGGTAGAAATAGTAGATTATTCTATGTGTATATCATAGTTTCTAGGGGTTTTGACCTAGAGGTCACAAGTGCCTCTCCTTATCTTTGATCATAGGGATAAATCCCAATGCCTCAAAATAGCATGAACCTTCCTTTGTGGACCATACCTTAGCCGATTTACTAACAAACTTTCACTCATATGATTCGGATATTGGCCCTCATAAGCATGAACCTTCCCTCACCTATAACTTTACCACAAGTCTCATGGAATATCCCTCTTTATGGGAGAAACAATAAGTTGGTCTATTGGGATGTACAGTCCCTCAACACATGCAAATAGTTCATCCGGAACTTCCTCACCTATTATGATTTCCAGATCATAATACTCTCGTTATAATCATAATCTCCATC
>JAUPMG010022123.1:0-15093 GCA_031762675.1 Pachysandra terminalis | reverse complement strand
GAGGATACTTAGTTTGTATCTTATTAGTTAAAATCTGATTTTTAACCTAGAACTTATATTTTGATCTTTCTGCTGTCATATGATGTAATTATGTAAATACTCCCTTATTTTCTTCTGAATGTAAATCCATTCAATTTTACTATTGTCTTTGAATCGACTGCCACTCTCCTTCTGAGGAAATGAAGGTCACTATTTGGACCCCGCTGGGCCCCCAGTGGTCTATTGGGTTCGGGTCGTGACTAAAATCCACCACTAGCCTCCTAAATTTGGGTAACCAATCTAACCTAGGGGATTTGGTTAATTTGTATAACCAATTGGGTTTTGAGTACAAGTCTCACCAATTACAAGAGAAATTATGCAAATTAGATCATGGCATAACCCATCTTCGATAGGCACGAGTTGTATACATTAAACTATTCTAAACTAGGGTTGTATGACAACTCCTCTTCTCTAAGCATGGGCTATCAAATCAACACATTCACAATCATGAGAAAACCATTGCAAAACCATCATACTCTAAACTACAAGACTACAGTATGTTTGAATATTGATTTCAAGCAAAATACATACAAATAAATGCAATAAAAATTCCAAGAAATCATATAAATCTATAAAATCAATTACCATTAACGGAATCCTCAAGGTTAGGCAATATATACAAGAAATTATCAAAACCCTAAATCAAATGGATAAAACCCAGATTTACTTCGCTAGGGTTTCATAGAAACCCTAGTATGGAGATTGGCCATAGGAGTTGAAGGCGAAGAAGTTCCGATGACGATCCGCATGCCTCATGCCTCATCTTTCCCTTCTCGCTATCGGCTTCGTCCTTTTCTCCTTTGATCCCTAACTCGTCCCCTTTTCACCCCTTAAGAGAATTCGGTCCCTTTTTTCTCTTTCACCCTTTTCTTAATCAAAACCTAAAAACCCTCATCTCGCAGGCCCTGTTTGGCCCACACTTGTTTTCACCAAAAAGTGCATTTTCGGCTTTATTTTTGGACTGCCCAGAATAGCCCCCTTGCGACTCGATTTGGACCCAGAAAACATTGAAATTGGGATGTCGTTATTAGATACAAATTTTTAGGCCTATGTGTCCTATCGCCAACGCACCAAATATCGGGTAAATATGATATTGGAGCTGAGAGATAATGTGCAAACACCACTGCTGGGTCCTGTTTCCAGAATTTTGACTTGAACTTTGATTTGTGATTTGTATCCGTGATTACATCTCCACTCATCTTGGCCATGGGATTGTCGTACCAGCTTGAACTCCACATGATTGGAGTGGTGCCTTTGAGCTCATAGGACCTCATTCCACTTTTGACCAATTTAAGCTCGATTTAATCCTCCTCTAGGCTGAATTTACCCGAACATTGTCAAACCTGCACAATTAAGAAACATGCCTCAATTCATTCATTTAAGTGCAACTCTAGGACTATTAAGCATGAGTAATGGTCTAAAAGTGCAAGTGCCACGCACTTATTAGGTTGTTTTCCTAATCTGTGGTTTGGATTTACACCTTGTGTGTTTGATGTTAAAAAGCATGATTTATTCTTTTAATTGGTGTTAATTGATGATCAATCGTGTTCCGATCGATTTGATGATGATTTAAATTGTTTATACATGTTTCTACGTGATTTCGGATCATAATCTTCAGTTTCATGATTTTTGAAAAATTTTGGGGACTCTGTCCCAAGTCCTGTCGGCAGGCACCTGTACACCGACCAAGTACGGTTGGCAATTTAAGCTCGACCCGTTTAGGCCCGTTGAGCCCACCCAGTTTAAACTAGGCTTTGACTTAGGTTTTGGTCCCGTGGGCTTGCGAAGCCTAGTTTTATAGATGCCCGAAGTATTTAGGGCCGTGCTTGGGTTAGGCATGTATAAGCCCGACCCAATCCGGCTTTAATTACCTTGCATTTATTTTAATATAGGCATGTATTTTTGATTGAAAATGTGAAGAATATGTAACAACATCTTGTGTTGTGGCTTGGTGGTGAGAATGCCACATTCTCTTTGTGTCACGCCCCAAAATCCGTGGCACGTATCCCTATGCGGGCGCACGGATCTCAAGGTGAGACCTTCGGGTTGCACGCATGGAATGTGGATCGCTATCAAACCATAAACATAAAAGTTACAGTTTACTGCTACGACAAATTAGAGTGCGGAAGTGTAAATAAATTCAACTTAAAAACTAGATGCCAACAAATATCCAACATATTCATGGTTTCAGCTTAGCCATAACCTAAACAGAATGAAATAAGAACATTAACAGCATGGTCTGAAAATCCTGGATAAAATTATTACAAAATCTCCGCACAGGAGCACTAAAAATCCAACCGAACAATGAGAAAGAATCTAAAATAGCAAGGCAGCACGGCAAAGCAACATCAGCTATCATTCTTCCAAACCTGCAACATGAGAAGTTGCATGAGCTAGGAGGCTCAATAAGAAATTCAGCAGTAACCATCCCCATATGGAAATCAGATATCAACAAGGGTTAGTAGCATAAATCACAGGTGATATGAGTATTTTGTCATGAATGTAATGAAGTGATATGACGCAATCAGTTGTTCTAACATGAAATGCATCAATGACATTAGTAGAAATGTAATGAGGTGCAATGTATGATTTCTAAGCAAATGTCTCCTGTTAATTGCTCCTCACCTAAAGCTTTCCAATCATTACAAATTTAGGATCTAGGTCATGGGGACTGCCAGAAACCCGCTCTTTGTCCGGGAGCTTACCCATGGTACGAAGGCCATCATATACTAATTTATGAGTGTACGATACTCAAGGGTTAGTGAACCTGTATAGGAGTCCGCGAGCCTCCTACCCTAGTTTAAGTTGGCCGTTTCACCCCACAGGTATATAGTTAATCTCATCCGGAGACCTCAGAAGGTTATTCCATAGATTTCCACCTCCCGGTTCACTTAACATTTGACATCAGCCTAGCATGTATGCATATCAAATAGGACTACTAATGAGGATCTCCAACAGAAACTATCTACGCGCCCATGAGCACGGATAATCCGATTGTGAACCCTCATAAGTTTCCTATCATATTCTCACACAAACCACGCAGTCAATTATCCATAACAGATAATGGATCACAATCCAATGTCCATTCTAAGGTGGGATGATGGTCTTCAGGTCAAACTTGTCTCCGATAACCACTTTCCAATCCATGGCATAATCCCTTCATCATCCACCCAAGAATCAAACCAAAATTCCACAACTGTACCCCAAAACATGCCTCATTGGCAGGGTCACTGGTGGATCGGTACCCGCCGGTGGGGTTTTTATAATATAAATCATGGCTCTGTCAGTAGGCTCACCGGTGGACGGTGCCTATCGATGGGTTAACTTACTATACATTCACAGGGCGTTGGTGGCGTCACCGGTGGAACGGTGCCCACCGAAGATCTCTTTTAGCCTATAAAATGGACTCTGTCGATAGGCTCACCGGTGGACCGGTGCCTACCGACCAAGTCGCGATCTGGGGAGTTTTTCTGGGTGGCGGGATTCCATCCTTTGATCCCCAAATCCAAACTACTCTAATCCAAACCTTCATAATCAATTATATTCGACATAATAGAATCTCAATACATAGAACTACCAAGATATCAAACAATAAAACACATCTAAACGATCAGTAACCACAAACACAATTTCAGAATTTTAGATTATCAAACCTTACGAATAATAAACTCATTGAATCAGAAATTCGATAAGAGGATCGTTCTGGAGAACTTATTTACCTTATATCTTCTAGAATGCGAGTCTTCTCTTGGATTCAATGCCTCCTCCTTCTTCTTCTTCTCACTCGGCTGCAAGCGCACAACACCAGAAACTCAGATCTCTCTCTCTCTCTCTCTCTCTCTCTCTCTCTCTCTCTCTCTCTTTCGCTCTTACTCTTACTCACTTTTCTTTCTTTTTCCCCTTCCCTCAACATATGGAGTTTTATAAGGGAAACCATGGGAGAGAGAATTGTAACTTCCCCCCCTAATCAGCTCCCAATACCATACGTGGAAACGCAAAATCTCCAAGACGTTATGCACACATAAACAAATTTTCAAAACTGATAATTTCTTTAAGTATCCCATATTTTACCAAAATAACACAATTAATCCAATTTTGAAAACAAGTTAATCATTCCACTCTAAATTACTATTAATCAACAACTATAGGTATAAATAAATAAGGAAAAAAAGATAAATGATTCTTATAAAATCTTAAATCAAAGTGGGACGTCCCTTTTAATGGATTTAGGTCCTTACAACCTACCTCCCTTAACAGAATTTTGTTCCCAAAATTTGCGTAGCTCAATCCGTGAACAGCTGTGGATAACGCTCCCGGATCTCCATCTCTAGCTCCCAAGAAGTTTTGGACTCGTCGTGATGTCCCCACTGAATCTTCACCGAAAGGTAAGGTCTTGGTTCGCAAGAATTGCTCTTTCTGGTCCATGATTCACATAGGTTTCTCCACGTAAGACACATCCTCACGAAGTTGCAACTGGTTCCAATCCAAAACATGTGAAGAGTCTGGCTCGTACTTCCGTAACTATGACACGTAGAATACATCATGAACTACTGCAAGTTGTGGCAGTAAAGTGACCCGGTACGCAACTCTTCGAATCCTCCCAAGAAGTTCAAAAAGTCCGACATATCGCGGAGCTAGCTTTCCTTTCTTGCCGAAGTGCATAACTCCTTTCATAGGCGAAACCTTAAGGAACACGTGGTCTCCAACTGCAAATTCTAGGTCTCTCCTTCTCCGATCTGCGTATCTCTTTTGCATGCTCTGTGCCGACTTTAGTCTCTCCTGAATAAGCTTCACTTTATTGGTGGTCTACTGAACAAGCTAAGGTCCAAGTATACTACCCTCACCCACTTCTGGCCAACAAACAGGTGAACGGCACGATTTTCCAAACAAAACCTCAAAAGAAGCCATGCCAATGCTCGAGTAATAGCTGTTGTTGTACGAAAACTCTACTAGAGGTAGATGTTTTCCCCAACTGCCACCAAAGGCCATCACACATGCTCTCAACATGTCTTCCAGCACCTGGTTGACTCTCTTGGTTTGACCATCTGACTGCGGGTGATATGTTGTGCTGAAGTCCAACTGCGTGCCCATGGCTTTCTACAATGCCTTCCAAAATTTGGATGTGAACAAGAAGCCGCAGTATGAAATGATGCTCATAGGTACCCCATGTAGTCGTACACCCCATGTAGTCGTACAATCTCCCACATGTACAGTCTTGCAATCTCGTCCGTCGATGCTGAATCTGAACTGGTAAGAAATGGGCAGATTTGGTCAATCGATCTATGATTACCCAAATCGAATCCAAGCAACCTCTAGTCTTGCGCAATCCAACCATGAAATCCATGGTGATATGCTCCCACTTTCACTATGCAAGCGGTAAAGGCTGAAGAAGTCCTGCTGCTCTTATGTTTTTGGCCTTGACCTACTGATAAGTAGGACATCGTGCAACGTACTGAGCAATCTCCCTTTTCATGCCTGGCCACCAAAAGTTCTTGTGTACATCTCGATACATCTTGGTGCTCCCTGGATGAATAGAGTAACGTGACTTGTGTGACTCTTGCAAAATCTCCTTCCTGATCGCTTTATCGTCTGGAACACAAAGACGTGTATGGTATCTGATTACTCCATCTGGGTGCACTACCCACTCTGGCTTACCATCGTTCATTGTTAGTAACTGCAAGTATTGATCATCCTTCTGACTCTCGGTAATTAGGTGCTCTAAAGACGGTCTGGAAACGAGACTAAATGGGTAATCTCAAGGCTGTCTTTTCGCTGGCTGAGCTCCCAAATATGTAATAACTTCCTGGAACTTCCACTCTTGTCTCATCAACTGTGCAAGCACGCCTGGCGGTCTATGCTTAACACATCTGCCATCACATTTGCCTTCCCAGGATCATAGTAGAGTGTAGTGATGTAATCGTTCACCAGCTCCAACCACCTCTGACGCTTGTTGAGGTCCTTCTGCGTGAAAATATATTTCAGACTCTTGTGATCTGAAAATAATTCAAACTGCTCGTCGTACAAGTATTCCCACCACAGTTTCAATGCAAAAACCACAGCTGCCAACTCCAGGTCACAAGTGAGGTAATTACCCTCATGAACTTTAAGCTATCGAGAAGCATAAGCCACCACACCTCCATCCTACATAAGCACTGCGCCTAAGCCTTGTAGCTACGCATCCGTGTACACTTCCATCTTTTGTCATGCAACTGGTACAGCAAGGATAGGTGTTGAGGTCAACTTCTTCTTAAGTTCCTCAAAAACTGAATCGCACTTCTCATCCCAACCGAACTTCACGTCCTTCCTAGTCAAGCGTGTCAACGGCCCTACCATAGAGGAAAATCTTTTGATGAACCTCCTATAGTACCCGGCAAGAGCAAGGAAACTTTTGATCTCTGACGCATTCTTAGGTTGCTCCCACCCAAGAACTGCCTCAACCTTGGCTGGATCCATAAAGATGCCACTCCTAGATACAACATGTCCAAGGAATCTGACCTCATCTCGCCAAAAGTCGCACTTCTCCAGTTTGGCTTACAGCTGGTGATCGAGCAATGTCTGAAACACAATCCGAAGATGCTCCACGTACTCCTCCACAGACCTCAAGTAGATCAATATGTTGCCCATGAAGATAACGACGAACTGATCCAGGAAAGACCGGAAAACTTTGTGCTTAAGATCCATAAATGCCGCTGGTGCATTCGTCAACCGAACAACATAACTGTGAACTCGTAATGTCCATATCGAGTACGAAATGCTTTCTTCTGAATGTCCTCATCACGGATCCTCAGCTGGTGATATCCTCATATCAAGTCAATCTTCAAGAAATACTGAGCTCCCCTCAATTGGTTGAGTAAGTTTTCTATCCTTGGCAAAGGATACTTGTTCTTCACCGTCACCCGATTCAGTTATCTGTAGTCGATGTAGAGACGAAGTGATCCATCCTTCTTCAAAAAAAAATAACTGGCGCACCCCATGGTAAGGTACTAGCCCTAATGAATCCAAACGCACTCAGTCCATCCAACTGCTCTTTCAGCTCGCGTAACTCAGTCGAAGCCATCCGATAAGTCACAAGTGAAATGGGAGTAGTGCTTGGAATGAGCACAATGCTGAAATCTACCTCCCTTTTAGGTGGTAATCCCGGAATCTCCAGAAATACTTCACTGAAGTCCCAAGCAGTAGAAATGTCCTCCAATGCTAGCTTATGAACTCCATCCATCGCACAAAAGAAATCAGTCTGGTAGCCATCTCTCTCTGATCCAAGGAAGGTCAGACAACAATCCCTCGGAAGATGAAACACAACAGACTTCTCGAAGCAGTTAACTCTGGCATGGTATGCAGAGAGCCAATCCATGTCGAGAATCACTTCGAAATCTACCATATCCAACACTACAAGGTCAGCCTTCAGGTTAAGGTCGCCTACCCTCACCACACAAGCACGACAAACCCAGTGGAGAGTAGAAATTCCCCCAACTGGGTTAACAATGCACAAAGGGAGCTCCAAACTACTAGGGTGTAAACCCAGAAAGATCATGCAACTACTTGAGATAAAGGAATGTGATGCGCCGAATTGAAATATCACATGAACCAGAGTGTGAAACAAGTGAATAGTACCTTCCACCATGGCGTTGGTGGCTTGGTCATCGTGGGGAACAACTGCGTCTGTCAATACATTGACGCTGCGTGGAGTCATTAGTCTCTGTGGGGAAGGCTTGTCATCTCTCCTAGGCGCTCTGCAGTGGATCTGAAGATGCCCTTCCTTGCCACAATAGTAGCAAGCTCTGGTTTTTCGGCGGTGAAACTGCTACTTCTGGGACGGTAGTGGCTGAGCGGAGTATCGTGAGTCTATGCCGCTGGAACAGCAGCATTCTGCTATTCTGTCGCTAATGGTAGGGATGGAATCGGCCCTTGTCTTGCCTCGTGTTGCATAGATTAGAACGTCACACACACACACACACATCTAGAGTTGTAAGGCCCTTATCTCCATTGAGCGTTCATTGACATCATCTACGCGGAGAGGTGCGAGGATCGTGAGCGAGAAGATGGGGATTCAAGCTCACACCACCGGACAACTTCAGATTGGTATATCTATAATAAGTATTCTTTTATTGTTTTTAAATTCATTTTAAAAACTGTAATAGTTGAAGGTTGCCAGTAAAACCTTAAGGCAGTTGAAGGTTAGCCCTGGATACCTCATGTACTATCACATCCCAAACCTTAGAGATCTCACTGGACTCCTTATAAGATTCGAAATATGACTTTCACCCCATTTCACATGAGAATGGCAGTTAATACATTGCCAAACATTAAATCAATTAAGATAATTATAAAATAAAGTTCTAGAAATAAATATCCTTAAAATATCCTTAGTATCTAGTCTCATGCTCAAATCAAATCTCTACCAATTACTCAAATCTGATCCTAATGATACTAAATCATTAAAAACATAAATCCAATGAATCCGACTACAAATTATACTAAAACAATCAAATAATGCTCTAATCCTAGGCTTGTCCTCTATCTTGATCATCATAGTCCCGTTGTCCCTCATCTATAGGTCCTGAAATATGGTGGCTCGAAAGCGTAAGCTACACTTAGCGTAGTAAATAAACAAGTCAAAACAATATTTACGATTGAAGTAGGGACAATGCCATTCTTTATTGGTATTCCTTAGACCAAAAAAAAATATGTTAGAACATGCAAATAATGATATATGAATGATGTATAATGCAATATGATGTGATGTGCAATGCAATACGATATGTTGGTTCAATTATTAAAGAATGCAATGCCCTCATGTAATGATATATATAATCACCACATGTGATTCAAGCACAATCATATGAATGCAATATGCATGCTCTATGGCATTTGAGTAGTGTATGTTCCACACCCGATCGAATCTCAACTGTCCAAGATGTCCCACAAATGTGAATTCCATCCCCCCAATAAAAGGATATGATAGTAGATTATTTTGTGTGCACATCATCGTTTCTAGGGGCACTGACCTAGAGGGCACGATTTCCTCAATTATGTTTGATCACGGAGAAGAATCCCAGGGCTTTACTAGTTGAACTATTCCTTGTGAACCATATATTAGCCGATCTACTAAAAAAATTTCACTCGGTCATCCGTCGTCAAGACAGGAATAAATATTGGTCTATTGGGATTTCGACTCCCTCAAAACATGCAAAAGTCATCCATCTGAGACTTTGTCACCAATATTATAATTGCGAGATTAGAATAGCACTCATTATATCCATAAACTTCAATAATATGGAATTATGGGGTTAAGTCAAGGAATTAGACCCAAAACAAGGTCATTATGCACATAGGCATATGTTGTGCAAGTGAGTTGTGCACATTAACTAATCAAGCAATTTTTGTACATGAGCAGATGTAAATTAGTCTGTAAAACGTGATGATAATGACTTCGGGAGTAATATCCATTCCAATCCAAAATTTCATTTTTTGGGCAAACATAACAAATCTTCTTCAATAAGTCATATATGCAAATTACTTATTAAAATATGATTCCAACACCACAAATAGTCTTAGATAGGTCTTATGAACATGTATTCAAAATTTCATGTAAATCGAAGCATCTTCAAATTTTCGGTATACCCTAGGTCTACCACACCTTTTGGTATACCGAATTTCCTCAGTAACTTGGGTAGTAAGCCCAAAAAGTATTTCACAAAGGGTCGGTATACCTTTCGGTATAACCTCCATTGGTACCTTGGCCAAAACCCAAAACAAATAAATTTGGGGTTGGCACACCTTTCGATATACTGATTGGCTGCTGACACCCCCAAAAGTGTGGTTGGCACACTAATCGGTATACCGATTAGTCTGCCGATCCTCGGGAAAAGCCCAGAAAACCATAATTTTATTTAAATAAGTCCCTTTTAGCAATTAATTTATCAAAACACTCACCCTGAAATTGAATTTCGAACAAAACCCATAATTTACATCATAAACAACTCATTTAACTTACCTTGATCCTTTCATGGTATTCTAACCAATAAATATATACTTGTTATCATGTTTTTATGGAGTAGAAGAAAGAGAATTATAATAGGCATGATATGTCATACTCAATGAATATGACATACGTGCCTAGTTTATATCAAAAATAAAGTTTTACTTGAATACTTGAATTCTTATTGTTGTTGTGTAGAACAACTTCTTCTTCCTCTTCGAGCTTGAACTTCTACAACTCTAAGCCTTTGAGTTGTTGGACCTCTTCTTCTCTCTCTCTCTCTCTCTCTCTCTCTCTCTCTATCTCTCTCTCTCTCTCTATATATATATATATATCTTTTATGAATAATTGTCCATACGTTCAACCCTCTCTTATATTAGTTTTTCGTTTTTAGTTTGTATTAATCTAGGAGTACTTATCTGTTTTGGATTAGTTTTCCTTCTCTACCCTTATGTTAGAATAGTTTAATTCTAACCTTTAGATCTAGATTCCTAGTTATTACTAAATCCTAACTTAACTAGAATTATTATTTCCCTTATAAATTTCCAGCCATTAGATTAGATTAGAATCTCCTACGAAATCCTAACCATTAGATTAAGTGTCCTAGTTTTAGTTGAACTAGTCATTAATCCTCTTTTAATTATTTAATCCTAACTAAATTATAACTAGTATTAACCGTTATTGAATTTCAGCCATTAAATTAGATTAAATGTTCCTACGCGATCCTAGCCCTTCATTGTACCTTATGAGTGTTATAATTGTGTGTGTTGCACTTAGTTTCCTACAATACAACCCACCAATCACAACAAGTCAAAGTCAAACTAATGAGCTAATTTACTAAAAGTTTTAAATTACTCCTTAATCTTTCCTTAATTACACATCAGCCCTATTATTTTAGTTTGGGTTATTACATGTACTAGTTTGAAGATTTGCGGTAAAATCCTTGTACGGTTTGGTGGTTAGCCGTGTTGACGAAAACCAACCAAAGTGAAAATCCTAGAGACCGACGATTGATGCTCTAGGGAGTGGAAGTAGGTCGGTGTGCCGAACCACGATAAATCACATGTGTTTGTTGGTTTTCTTTCGTTATTAATTTCTATAGAATTGCATGAGTAGGAATCATCATATGTGAGCTATTGTTTGATGTTCATCCCTGTATTCAACAATCACCAATAGCATAATGTATTTGATTTTAAATTGGGCCCTAATTCCACATATCGGCTTTAAAACCTATTCATCCCCTGTAATGATTCAAATTTGTGAGTATTATACTTTGGGTTTATTTGTAATTTCCAATAGTTGAGGGATAAGTTAATTTCCTAAAACCTTTCTTATTTGGTAGGACACTTGTTTAACTTACATGAGCACACACCGTATGTCTCTCACCTAAATATCTTATTTAGTGGTTGAGATATCTTCACTTAAAGTTGGATCTAAGGGTTGAGATTTAGTTGAGGGATTGGGAGTGTTTAAGCTTCTCCAGCTAACCCTAATATCTTTGTGTCTTGTGAGAAGAGGAGAGAAGAAGAAGGAAGAGAACAAGTGGAAGAAGTGTAGTGACCCAGTCCCACAATTTTATATACTAAACAAGTTAATATTGATTAAATGAATTTAATGGAGAAATTGTATTAGAAGTATGGGATAGTTAGGGGCTTATTGGTAATTTTTGGTACTTGTAAGGTATTGATTCATGGAGTAGTTAGGACTTTGGGCTTAAAGTGTAATTAGGATTTGTGATGGGGGAACTATAAGTAATTTTGGAGTGGTAATTCAAATTTCAATATGATGGTACGTGAGGTAGTGTTGTGGGTTGGTTGGGTGAGAGAAGAAAGGAAAACTTCCTTATTCCTCTCCCCACCTCCTTTATTAGTTGTAGACTGGTTGAGTAGGGTTTCTATAGATTGGAAGGGAGATTAAGGTTTTGAGAGAAAAGAAAGGGAGAGAGATCTAAGAAGGGAGAACAAGCACAACCGTCCTAGCCCTTGGAGATGAAGGGAAGAAGAAGAGAATAGAGAAGGAGAAACCTTAGCCATCACAAAATGCTTGTAGAGGAAGGAGGAGAAGAAGAGAAAGAAGGGAAAGCTAGATCTAGGAAGGAGATAAGGAACAAAAGGAAAATAGAGAGGAGGGATGAGTGGAAGAACACACACACACACACACACATCGAATATCAACCCACGGTAAGTGTAATCTGTTGTATAATCTTCTTATGAAATCAACCTAGTGAAAGTGTGGGTTTTATGCATGTTCTTGTGAATTCTTGTGACTTGAATGTATATGATATTTACGGTCAATTACATGTTTTGCATGCTTCGTATGTGCTTGGATTTATGTTAGAATTGATGATAATGTTTATAAATTGTTATGATATAATTTGGTTGTGTTCTAGAACCCTGGAAACTATACAGATCTGAATCATAGAGTAAAGTACCTATCTAAATATTTTTAATAGTTTATTTATATTTTATTATAATTTACCTGTTCGTTAAGAACACATCAAAACAAGTTTTAAATGATTGCGATCAGTATTTAGGAAGATATGACAAAATTACCAACTGTACGTCGAAGATTAAAACCCAGAAAAATGAGCACTTCGGTAGGGTTACTCCACTGACCACCCCACCGACAAAGACCCAAAAACAGTACAAAAATGGGTATTCGGTAGGGTTACTCCACCGAGCACTCCACTGAACACTCCATTGAACACCTGAGAATTCACAGAGACCCTTTGGTAGACTTTGGTCCACCGAGAACTCCACCGACAGAGACTATAATTTAGTTCAAAAATGGGTATTCGGTAGGGTTACTACACCAACGACTCCACCGACCACTCCACTGAAGACTTGTTAAATGCACAGAAGTGTTTGATCTGATGGATTACCTAGGTGGATGATGTGGGGCTTGGTCCACTAATTGGTATTGGATTCCGGAAACAAGATTTGACTTGAAGGCATCTAACCTACCCGCGGGGAGTCAATCTTGGTGTTCCGAGGGCATTTGTGACCATCCTTATCATCCCACCTTAGGTTTGATGCTGATTAAATGTGGAAACTCTTGGTACATTGGTTGAGTTTGATTTTCTTATGTTATGCTATACTTACTATTGCTGATTGTGATATATTGATTGTGGAAAGGATATCCGTGATGGCATCCAACGGATTATTCAAGTGTATGGGTGCACAGATAGCTTCTGAAGGGTATTATCACTGGAAATCCTACTGATTGGAGGAAAAAGTACCTTGATGGCTTCCAACGGATTATTCGTGTGTATGGGCGCACGGATAGGTTCCGAAGGATGTTATGTCACGAACCAACCAGAACATCCCAATTTATGAGATTTCTTATTTATTCACAACTCTCACCTCATATTTCTATGGGAGTGGATAACAATGGTCAAAACATAAGGGGAAGACAATAACAGTTCTAGTAAGATATAAGTAACTAAAATTACAAAATCTAAATATGATAAGGTCTAAAAGAGGAAAAGTCATATAATTCTAGACCAATACTAAAATTCTACCAGAGTGCGGTATCCAATCCAGGCTCTCTCTTCGTGACCAAGCTCCTCAACCTAAAAGATATAAATCAACAAACATAAGATGAAAGCCAGAATGAGTAATCCTTCAATGAAGTGTATTTGCCCATGCTCCAACATTATGAAAAATGTGCAATAAGTGTATAATACGTGACAAGAATGACATATGTGCTAATGGTGATAATAAAGTGAGTAATGATAGAAATCACACAAACCATTGTTCTCTCCCATCCTTAATGGTATAACTCAAAAGTCAACATCTCATTATCCACATGCCTAATTCTATATGGAAATTTGGCCAAGTGCATCATACACGAGACTTTCGCAATAATATCAACAAGAACGTGCAATGTAGAATGAAAGGGAAATGTTGTATGGTATGTGAAAGATAGTAAGTTCCCATATGATCCAATACGACTATCCAGGATGTCCCACCAATGTGACTTCATCCCCGTATTTACGACTAAGGGATAGGATTATTCTATGTGTACATCATAGTTTTATGGGTTTTCAACCAAGAAAGCACAATCCCCCCCACTTATTTTTTATCAAGAGTAATAATCCGAGGTTTTCACCAATGTGAATAGTGTCCCTCAGGGAATCTTACATATTAACATCCAACAAAAAGGGTATAATCATGATTCATATTTCTCTAAGCCGCACCAATGCGACAATCCTTGGGAACCATCTTACCACAAGTCTGAGAGGCATACCAACACGAGGTTTCTCTCTCAGCTTGGGTGGAAAAATCATCTAGCCACAAGTCTTTTGAGACATACCAACAAAGGGCTCTCTCTTAGCTTGGGCGAAATAATAAAATTCTCTTATAGGACAATAAGGGTCAATAAGTCAAAACATCTCATCTGACAGTCTAAACCCAAGGGCATCACATGGGGTATTAGACTGAGCTATTATAACAGGATGGTCCATATGCAACTTATAGTATCCAAGTCCTTTAATTAATGTATTCACTCAATGCTTCACAGACATATATTCAAACAAGCAAACACATGGGCACAACCCCATTGATAATGTGTTTATTTTGTTGATTCTATATTTTATTTGAATGATTAACTATGTTCGAAATCCGGATGTGTGTGCACGTTATTGTGCAACTAGCACTCGGGAACCTAGGTCCAGTGATCTAGATTTAAGTTGGAAGCTCGGGCCGCTCAGATCGTGCCACGTGGCGGAAAGAGAAAGAGGGAGACTCTCTTTAGTGAGGTTTGCAAGGCAAATCTCATTTGCTTTGTATGTGACTTGTTGGAGAGAAAGAAGAAGAAAGAAAAAGGGAGAAGGAGAAAGAGGAGAAAGAAGAGGATTGGAGCTCGATTTTTCACCGGATTCGCGTGTGGATAGAGGTAAGTATATGTTTGTGGATATAAATAGTTATGCTTAGGGTTTTAAAGGTTTGAGATGGAAAGGGAAATGGTGAATACGAATGTGTGGAAAATGGTATGCCGAGATCTATTTATCATGTGTTTTGATCCCTAAATGGAGTATGTGTAAAATTAGGTTGACATGTTGAAATGGAATGGGT
>JAUPMG010022112.1:0-15094 GCA_031762675.1 Pachysandra terminalis | reverse complement strand
ATCTCGGCTAGTTGAGGTAACAGGAATCCTATCCACCATTCAACCTGTCAAGAACTGCATTTTTAGTTGAACTTTAAGCCACCTTGCTCACTTGCCTATTGAATCTCGCTGCTGCATTTTTAGTTGAACTTTAAGCCACCTTGCTCACTTGCCTATTGAATCTCGCTGCCCTGCATCTTTTCTAGAGAATGCTCGAACATAAGCTCAAAGAAATGGTTTTCATGATATAAGGGAGTAGTCGAAGTTTTATGCTGTTTGCTTACCTTACACACATCTGGTATGGCAATGCAAAATAACAGTAGAGTAAATTTGGAAATATTTGTGTAACATAATAATAAAAAAAATTTGCAAGGGAACAGAGACTTAAAAAGGGGGGAAAAAACAGTAACTGAAAGAGAACATTCCATCATCATTTAGACTATTTCACCTATTAAGAGCCATATCTTGGTAAGATGACATGATTTTTGACAACCCCGTGTGCATCCTCCTTGGCCTGCCTATCCTTTTAGTGCTTTCCAACTTGCACAATTCTAGTTGACGGAAAATTTAATTTGAATATTGCATTTTTTAACTTTAGAAAATTACATACTGTTTCTTCTGAAAGTTGGCAGGGGTGTTGCCAAAATATTTTAGCTCAGAATGGTCATTTGCTCAGTTCCATTTACCAGAAGAAACTCGGTTCCTTGCTGCTTTTGGATCTCAGAACACTATCATAGTTGTTGGAATGGATGGGAGGTACAATGTTATCTTTTTCCATTCACATTCTCTTAAATGCCTTCCATCTATTAGTGTTAATAGTTTTCTAGGTTTTATTTTAATACAGTAGTTGCCTGATGGTGATATATTTATTTTTTCATTTTGAACACATGGAATAGAATTTGCCTTTAAATCACCACATCTTCTGGTTTCTGTGATTTTAGTTCATTTGTTTGTAAATGAGACTAAGAATACAAACAAACAACAACAAAATGCCTTATCCTAAATAGTTGTGGTCGGCAACACGATTCCTATTTTGCCATCGCAATCTGTCAAAGACCATAATCTTTGGTCAGATTATGCATATTTGAATCAAGATCAACTCTAAGGAGGTCCTTTTTGGTCTTTCTCGCCATCTTTTAGATCCTTTCATATGCACCACACACCTCATAGTCTCCTCTCTAGGTCTTTGCTTTACATGCTCAAACCATCTTAATCGACTTTGTTCTATCTTAATCTTATTTGGGCAACTCTTGATGCTGTCGGTTATTTATTATCTTATCTTTCCTGGTTATATCACATATCTATCTCAACAACGCTTATCCTATCATTCTGTTGCTTCTTTGTTGCCCAACATTCTGGTCTATTCTTTTTTTTTTTAGCTTGAGTAGAATACATCGATCATAGAACACTCTAAAAGCGCTTTTCCACTTGGGTCATATGGCTCTAATTCGATATGCAACATCCTCATCAATATCCTTCTCTTCATGGATAATTGATCCAAGGTAATATAAGCAATTGTTTTTAGGAATCTCTTGGTTCTCAATTCTTACTGTTGATTTACTTTCCTAATATTTGTACTAGGGTGTTTATATACTAAATTCATGTCATAAGATATTTAGCAACATTTGCCAACTTGGTGCAACCCTCCTCGGAGCTTGGTATCGACAATCTATGTTACAAGGACTTGGGTGTGGGCTTTGTATAGGAGTCAAATTTGTCTAACCCCCAAAATATAGGATATGATGAGTCGGCTGAGATGTCCAAGATTTGTTTATGGGTTTAAGGACGTGTTGTACATCAAACTTTATGTTTATGTAGGTGTTGTATGTGTATTCTTAGTTTCCAAGGAACTATTTGCACACAACAACAACAACAAGGATAAAATACCCTATCCCAACTAGTTGGAGTTGCCAACACAAATCCTGTTCTATCACCCCAATCTGTCAAAAACAATATCTTTGGACAGATTATGCACTTTAAGTCCTTTCTGACCGGCTCCATTTAGGACCTTTTTTGTCTTCATCTTTTCCTCTTAGATCCTTAAATATGTACTCACTTGCACCAGCTCATAATTGCCTCGCTAGATCGTTGTTTTACATGCACAAAGTCAACCTACTTTCTTTTATCTTATCTCTTATTTGGGCAACATCTTGGATATGTTCACCTAGTCTTCTCATGCTTCCATCTCAACATCATCGTAGCAACACTCATCTATAAACATGTTGCATCTTTGTTACCTATCATAGGTCTAATAGACGCCATTTAAAATTTTCCTATTAACTTTAGTGGAACACATCGATGAAATTATACTCTAGAAGCGCATATTCACTTAATCCATCAATCTCTATTTCTGTGTAATTTCCTTGTCAATAGCCCCATTTTACAAATAATATAAAACATGTTTTTATACTCTACTCGGTACACATTCTTGGATCTCTCCATAAGCTTTTAGCACCAGGAATATTGTATCTCATTTTTATTTTAGGGAAAAGAAAAAAGAAACTTAAGTCAAGAAATCAAGGTTATATCAAGAATCTTTTATAATGGTACCCTTTTCTCAGAGTTGAAAAGGCAACACATTGTTTCCTAGCATCCCTCATCTGCTATTGTATGTTCATTCAGCATAGTTTCACCCAAAAACAAAAACAAAAGCAAAAAAAAAATAATAATAATAATAATAATAGTAAAAAAAAAAAAAAAAAAGTTTATTCAGCATGTGGCTTAATTGTCTTTACTGGAATATGAGTTTTTCTTTTTTTAATTTGTCGTGCTCTTTTCTCCAGCTTCTACAGGTGCAGTTTCGATCCTGTGAATGGAGGAGAGATGTCCCAGCTAGAATATTTCCGTTTTCTTAAAACCGACAACCGACCAAGATAACGTGGATTTTAAGTATAATGAGCCATATCTTTTTGCCTTCCATATGTAAATACGGTTCTTAGATATCCATATGTAAGTATTGTATGTATATACATGTTACATAAATGTATCTGCTACTTTATATTCAAACCAGAAGGCAAAATGCTAAAGCCTAATTGTGTGGTTGCATTTAACTTTTTAATGATCACTTGTACTAACAGAAAGCTCGTGTTCCTATTTTCTATAAACAAAAAGTAAACAACAAAAGGAGGTATTGTATTCACTTGAATCATTTGCAGAATTTATACGATATTGAATCAATTTGATTGTCATTATGTTATCGCCCTACTGATATGGCATTGAATATCCAAAATTGATGAAAATGAGAAAAGAGTAGTGAACAAATTGGGAAGTCTTGCAAATTAGTTCCCTTGCCCATATTCTGATTAGGTATCACTTGAGGGAGCGTGTGCACCAAAATTTGAATAAGTCAATTCTGATTTCTAGACTCTTTTTCGTCAACAAACTTCTGTGGACAAGGAAATCAAATGGCTAAACTCAGAAGAATGTGATGTCTCCATCTACTCTGGGACCAATCAGGTGTTGGGCCCCATTCCTTTCCAACTCACGTTACTTCAATGCTTGTTCCCTTATTACTTTCCTCTCGCATGGTTTAGTGTTTTTGCAGTGTACTTGGCAGCATTAGGATGCACCAGAAATTCTAAGCACTTTCTGGCTTTCACGAATCGTTCATGAGAAATGGTTGAGTCCATCAAAAGATGTACCTTTGATGGGCACTAGTAGCAAACTTCGTAGTTTTATGTTCTTAAAAAGAGCACAAATCTATATTAAAAGAGAGGGTGTTTCAGAAAGTGTCAAAAAACTAACTCTTTCTCCTAAAATTGATCTCCCAGTACAAAAGGTTATCAAATATTTATTGGTTCAATTCTGTCTCTTCACAAGTTTTTGAAGATGTATAGGCAGTTATGGAAGGATTTTTTCTCTCTTTATGGTTTTTGAAGATGTATAGGCAGTTATGGGAGAATTTCAACTGTTATTAACTATCCATTTCACGCATGCGTGCTTAATTGGTGAACTTATACGTACGAGTCTGAGTCCTTCACACAACGCCCATACGGCCGATCTGAGATTGTAGGCATTTCCAACGCGATCATCGCTCTTTTATACGTTTTTTTTTTATTGGTCTTAACTACGTGGTGTCCCACATCCACTTGGCACTTGGGTGTGGGACTAATCAACGTTCGAGGCGGGAGCAATTATGGTAAACTCTTGACCACGAGTGCTTCTAATGAATTCGAACTCGACTTACCTTCGGAGACGCCCACTAGAGCTCAGCTTGCTACCGGCTGAGCCACACATCGGTGGTTCTCTATACGTTTACAGGTATGACTCTGCACCTCTCCAACCCTCCCAAGCAGCAGCAAACCAAGGTTTTGATGCTGTCAAATGAACATAATATTAAACCCCGTCTCAGGCAAACTAATTAAGAAACCTGTTGCTGCTGCTACTTCTTCTCCCCTTCTCATCAATATCTTCTCTTCCACCACAATCGAGATTTCTCAATTCCATCTCGATCTAAGCACCTGCATTGCTTCTTTACAAGCATGTTCCCTCCACGAGAACCTCCCCAAAGGAAGACAAATCCATTCATGTATGCTCGTCAATGGGTTCCTCAGCTCCCCGCTCTGTATCACCAGCTTGATTAACCTGTATTCCAAATGTAATCGTCCTGAAGACGCCCTTTCCATCTTTGAAGCAACCCAAGATCGGAATTTGTTTGCTTGGAATGCCATTATAGCCGGATTCATCGGCAATGGTCTCTCCCAAGAGGCACTCGAAGTCTACCGGAGATTGCGGTGGGAGAATGTAATTCCTGACAAATTCACCTTCCCTTGTGTGATCAGAGCTTGCTCTGACTTCTCAGAAGTTTTAGAAGCTAGGAAGATCCATGGCGGGCTGTTTAAAACCGGTTTGGAGATCGATTGTTTCGTTGCCAGTGCTTTGATTAATTTTTATTTGAAATTTAGCTTCATGGAAGAGGCCCGGAAGCTGTTTGAAGAATTACCTACGAAGGATGATGTTGTGCTATGGAATGCGATGATCAACGGGTACGCGCAGATTGGGGAATTCCACATGGCTTTGGAAGTTTTTAGTAGGATGAGTGATGAAGGGGTCACTCCGAATAAATTCACGGTGACTGGGGTCTTATTTGTTTTCGCAACGACCGGAGATCCATGTAATGGGAGAGCAATTCATGCTTTCGTGGAGAAAATCGGTCATGAATCGGGTGTTGCTGTTCAGAACTCTTTGATTGATATGTATGGGAAGTGCAAATGCGTTGAGGATGCGTTGCAAGTGTTTGAGATGATGCCTGAGAAGGGATGTATTCTCTTGGAACTCGATCATTTCCGTTCATGAACAGTCTGGGGATCATGATGGAACTCTGAGACTCTTCGACAGGATGCGGGATGCCAGGTTTTGACCGGATATCGTGACGATCACCACCGTGCTTCCGGCTTGCTCCAATATGGCGGCATTGATGTATGGAAGGGAGATTCATGGGTACATGATTGTTAATGGCCTGAGGATGGCTAGCAATGGGAGACGCATCGATGATGTTTATGTGTATAATGCAGTCATGGACATGTATGCAAAGTGTGGAAGTCTGAGAGATGCTCGCTTGGTTTTCGATAAGATGTGGGATAGGGATGTTGCTTCATGGAACATCATGATCATGGGTTATGGCCTGCACGGGTAGGGTGTCAAGGCATTGGATATGTTTTCTCAGATGTGTGGGGCACAGGTGAAGCCCGACGAAGTCACGTTTGTTGGGGTTTTGTCTGCGTGTAGCCACGCAGGGCTTGTTGGTCTGGGCCGCGATTTCCTGGCGCAGATGCATTCGGACTATGGGGTGGTTCCCACGGTTGAGCATTATGCCTGTGTGGTTGACATGCTTGGTCGAGGCGGACTGCTAGAAGAAGCCTATGAATTAGCAGTTATGATGCCAATTGAGGCTAACTCGGTAGTCTGGAGAGCATTTCTGGCTGCTTGCCGGCTCCATGGAAATTCAGCTCTGGGTGAGGTTGCTGCGAAGCGAATATTTGAGCTTGAGCCAGAACATTGCGGGAGCTATGTGTTAATATCAAACATTTATGGAGGCATTGGCCGTTACAAAGACGTGTCTGAAGTCAGGCAGTCGATGAGGCAGAGTAATGTGAGGAAGACACCAGGGTGTAGCTGGATCAGACTGAAGACCGGTGTCCATGTATTTATCACCGGAGATAAGACCCATCCTCAGTCAGGTTAGATTTATGCAGAATTAGATGCACTGACTGAACGTCTACGGGAGCAGGGATATGTACCCGCTGGACTTCAAGCATAGCACGGAAAGATTCATATAGTCGGGGTGAAAAGGATAAACTCTGCATTTCCATTAATCTGAATTCGATCTCATGTCAGATATCAGAGCTTAGATGTCACAGTTTTGTAATTCTAGCAAGCGATCAACACTTTTCCAATAGCTTTTCTCTCTTTGATTGCAGAGAATGCAAGGTTGGCCTGTCCAAAACACAACATTAAGCAGAATTACTTGTGAACACATCCGATAGCAATGATACAAGTCAGAATTAACACAGCTCAGTTTTATCAAATTATATGAAATTTGAAATGTAAAGATGTGTGTTTGAGAGAGAGATACTAAATGACTAAAACGAACATGAGAGTCTAAATAAGATGGCACAAGATACTAATCTGTATCCATAGAGTAGGTCAATGCAAACAGGAGAAGGCGGCCTACTCTAGCCATGTTAGGGTTGAAATTTCTGGCAAAGAGAAAAAACATTATGTAGTTTGGATATCTGTAACTCCTTTGGATTGTATGTAATGAACGAACGAACTCACTCATGCGCTTCATTTTGATGAGAGGTTAATATTACCACTGGTATGTAAGTGAAGGTTTATTGCACAAGGATACAGTGAACAACAAGTCTCAACAAAAGTTTTGATAAGTGATATTTAAGAACATCAAGTTGTAAAGTGTGTAAAAACATGCATCATTATTTTTTTTTATCAGTAAATTGTATATAAATATTTACACTTCACAAATCTTTTTTTTTTTTTTTTATCAGTAAAGTGTATAAACATTCACATATCACAATTTTTTTTTATCAGTAAATTGTATATAAACATTCACTCATCACAAATTATTTTTTTGATCAATAAACTATATAAACATTCACGCATCACAATTTTTTCTTATCAGTAAATTGTATATATACATTCACCCATCACAAATTATTTTTTTGATCAATAAACTATATAAACATTCACACATTACAATTTTTTTTTATTAGTAAAGTTTGTATAAGCATTCACACATTACAATTTTTTTTTACCAGTAAAGCTTATAAGCATTCACACATCACAAATTTCTTTTTGATCAGTAAGGTGTATAAAACATTCATACATCACAATTTTTTTTATCAGTAAAATGTGTAAACATTCACACATTACAATTTTTTAATTAGTAAAGTGTATAAACATTCACACATCACAAATCATTTTTTTTTAATCAGTAAAGTGTATAAACATTCACATTTTCTTGATCAATAAAATATATAAACATTCGTCCATCACAATTTTTTTTTTATCAGTAAAGTGTGTATAACATTCACATCACAATTTATTTTATCAATAAAGTGTGTATAAACATTCACACATTACAATTTTTTTATCACTAAAGTGTATAAACATTCCCTCATCACAAATTATTTTTTTATCAATAAACTGTATACACATTCATAAAATCACAAAATTTTCTTTTGATCAGTAAAGTGGGTATAAACATTCACACGCCACAATTTTTTTTTTTTATCAGTAAAGTTTGTATAAGCATTTTCACATTACAATTTTTTTTAACTAGTAAAGTTAATAAGCATTCACACATCACAATTTTTTTTATCAGTAAAGTATATATAAACATTCACATCACAAATTTTTTTAATCAATAAAATGTGTATAAGCATTCACACATCACAATTTTTTTTTGTCAGTAAAGTGTGTATAAACATTCACACATCACAATCTTTTTTTTTTATTAGTATAATGTATAAACATTCACATTTTTTATCAGTAAAATATATAATCATTCATACCTCACAATTTTTTTTTATCAGTAAAGCGTGTATAAACATTCACACATCATAATTTGTTTTATCAGTAAAGTGTCTATAGACATTCATACATCACAATTTGTTTTATCAGTAAAGTGTTTATAAACATTCACACATCACAATTTTTTTTACTAGTAAAGTGTATAAATATTTAAACATCACAAAATATTTTTCTTTTCAGTAAAGTGCGTGTAAACATTCACACATCACAATTTTTTATTTATTTTTGATTAGTAAAGTGTGTTTATCATTCACACATCACAAATCTTTTTTTATCAGTAAAGTGTATATAAACATTCAAACATCATAGAAAGAAATTTTATCAATACTGTGTATAAATATTCACACATCACAATATTTTCTAGTGACATTCAAAAATCACAAAAAGAAATTTTATTAATAATGTGTATATACATTGACACATCACAATTTTTTTATCAATTAAGTGTATAAATATTCACGCATCACAAATTATTTTTTCGATCAGCAAAGTTTATAAGCATTACCACATCACAAAAAAAAAAAAAAAAAAAAATTATCAGCAAAGTGTATAACCATTTACACACCACAATTTTTTTATCTGTAAATTGTGTATAAATATCAAACATCATAATTTTTTTGATCAGTAAACTGTCTATAAACATTCGCATCATTATTTTTGTCAGAAAACATTTTTTTTTCAGATCAATTAAGTGTGTATAAACAATCACACATCACGATTTTTTAACTAGTAAAGTGTAAAAACATTCACACATCACGACTTTTTTTTATTAGTAAAATGTCTATAAACATTCACATATCACAAATCTTTTTTTTACCAGGAAAATGTGTATAAACATTCACCCATCACAAATCCTTTTTTTTATCAGTAAAGTTTATAAACATTCACACATCAAAAAAAAAATTTATCAGTAACATATGTATAAACATTCACACATCCCAATTTTTTCTTTGATCAGTAAAATGTGTATAAACATTCACACATCACAAAATGAACTGAATTTGTATTGTGAATGTTAATATACTTTACTTCAAAAAATGAATTTGTACTGTGAATGTTAATACACACTAATTAAAAAAATGAATTTGGACTCTGAATGTTAATACACACTTTACTGATAAAAAAAATGAATTTTTACAGTGAATGTTAATACACATTATTGATAAAAAAAAAAAAGAATTTATACTGTGAGTGTTGATACACACTTTACTGATAAAATAAAATGAATTTGACCTGTGAATGTTAATACACACATTATTGATAAAAAAAATGAATTTTTATTATGAATGTTAATAATAACTTTACCGATAAAAAAATGAATTGGTAATGTGAATGTTAATACACACTTTACTGATAAAAAAATGAATTTGTACCATGAATGTTAATACACATTTGAATGTTAATATACATTTTACTGATAAAAAAAATGAATTTGTATTGTGATTGTTAATACAAATTTTACTGATAAAAAAATGAATTTGTATTGTGAATGTTAATAGACAATTTACTGATAAAAAAAATTGTACTATGAATGTTAAATAACACTTTATTGGTTAAAAAAAAGCAAATTTGTATAATGAATGTTAATACAAACTTTACTGATCACAAAAAAATAAATTTGTACTGTGAATGTTTATTCATACTTTACTGATAAAATAAATAAATTTGAATTGTGAATGTTAATACACATTTTACTAACAAAAAAAAAAATTAATATGTACTGTGAATGTTAATACTCACTATACAGATTAAAAAATGAATTTGTAATGTGAATGTTAATACACACTTTACTGATAAAAAAAAACTAATTTGTACAGTTTGTTAATGCACACTTTATTGATAAAAAAAAATTAAATTTTAGTAATGTTAATACACACTTTCTAATAAAAAAATGAATTTGTACTATTAACGTTAATACAATCTTTACTGATAAAACAAATGAATTTGTACTGTGAATGTTAATATACACTTTACTGATAAAAAAAATGAATTTGTACTTTGAATGTTAACAAACTTTACTAATAAAAAAATGAATTTGTACTATGAATGTTAATACACACTTTACTGATAAAAAAATAAATTTGTATTGTGAATGTTAATTCACACTACTGATAAAAAAAAATTAATTTGTATCGTGAATGTTAACACACTTTACTGATAAAAATTTTTTTTTTTACAATGAATGTTAATACACACAGTACTTATAAAAAAGTGAATTTGTGCCGTGAATGTGAAAGTTAACAAACTTTACTAATAAAAAATGAATTTGTACTGTCAATGTTAATACACACTTTACTGATAAAAAAAATTAATTTGTATTGTGAATGTTAACACACTTTACTAATAAAAAATAAATTTTTACTGTGAATGTTAATACACACTCTACTCAGAAAAAAATGAATTTGTATTGTGAATGTTAATACACATTTTACTGACAAAAAAAAAATTAATATATACTGTGAATGTTTAATACACTTTACTGATAAAAAAAATTAATTTGTACAGGTGATGCAGGATTTGTAATAACCCGAAATTCGAATACTTTATTTGGTAAAGTTTGAATTCACTAATACAAAAGCATCAACAGAGATAAAGTCCGAAGAGTTTGTTTCAGGATAGCCTAAATCGTTGCGTATCCGTTCTATTTAGAGCGTTTTCTTTCCAAAAATGATCTATAAATAAGACAAAGAAATGGTCAAAAAAATGGAGATTGAAATGTCAAGGTTGTCAATAAGAACACACACCACAAAGTAAGGGAACCTCAGTGTTCAAAGGACACTAGTCTTTTTTATGTGTTTCTTTGATAAGTTATCACTCTTGATCCTTCAAGTGTCTGTGAGTTTTACTTGAAGGTAATAGGTTATTTTCAATGTTCCAACAGTTATTTAGATTATGAATAAATTTATCAATTTATGAATTAACTGATTTGGGGCCAAGCTCTGCTATTTATAGAGAAATCATCCACTAGCATCCTCCCTAATCAGGACATATGTCAATTAGACAATCGTCCAGAGAGGAGCTTGGAAATATCTTCATGCAGCAATGCATATCCAAGTGTACACATCTTCAACGTGGTTAAGTTATATCCAGAAAGAAATTGTGGTGAGTCATTCGATCAAGTGAATTTGCTCTGTTATAGGTTACTCTAAAGTTTAGAAGATCAAGAACTGAATGACATGTTTTTCATGCATAAAGTTCCATAAAGAAACATTCCGCTCTTATCACGGCAATACCTGATAAGACAAAAATCCCCTCAAATAGATATACAACATATATAAGTAGCTGAGGTTTTAACACGTGATGAATTGGGGATTCATTACAATCTTCTTTACATAAATGAGTCATTCGAGTTCTGTAAGACATTCCTCTGGCTTTACCCCTTTCCGAAGGACCCTTTTTTGGTAGTTCAATCCATGTTCCTTTGAAAGAAACTGAAGTAACTTTATACCTTTTATAAGGTGATTAGTATATTTAGCGAATTTGCCAATGTAGAGATCTTAAATGTAAGTCTTTCAATGAGTGATTCGGTTTTCATGATCAATCATCCTTGTAAGGAAGAGTTATTGTAAGATCTTTCAAGTTTCTGGGTTAAGTAACCAATTCGAGTGCCTTTGACTTGGACTTTAGTAAGATAAATACGTGTCCTTCAAAGTACTTTTAAGTAAAGTGTACAAGTAAGTCCCATGAATCCACATATGTCATTCGAAGGTGACATATGGGAAAATGTAGTAACATGCCTTTTAAGTACTCCTTATTTAGGGTACTTCGAAGTCAGTAAAAGTCTGCATCCGGAGGTGTTTCCTAGGGATGGGTAAAAAGCGTACTTCGGGAATTCCTTTAATAAAGACTCTTTTGAAGTCAACCGAATAAGTAGTCTATTACGGGTGACAAACCCTTATTTATGTCATTCGAAGAATACATAACCCTTTAGTCATATGAAAATGGGTGATTAGCCCTTAACGAATTGACCATCTCAAGGTGGTTAGCCTCTGGTGAGATGTACATTAACCGTCTCTTCTTGTAAGGTTTCCTTCACTGTAGGAGTTAACTTTTGACCATCGGTTTAACCTTTGATTAGGATAGAGATGACCGTTTCTCTCATATCAAGCCAAAAGACCATCAGTACAGTTGACTTGGCCCAATAGGGATGCGAGCGCTGCTCGGCGTTCACACGCGAGAGATAGTGGGGGGGATCAGGTAACTACTTTATATAAATGATGTAGCGTATGCGGGTGTATCATGTAAGCGTATGTATTCGCTTTGAGATCACTCCACGTGTCCAAAGGGATTAGTTTAGACCGCTGGATCATCAGTATGTTAATGTTAATACACACTTTACAGATAAAAAAAAAATGAATTTATTAAGTGAATGAAATACACACTTTATTGATAAAAAAATAAATTTCTACTGTGAATGTTAATACGCACGTTACTGATAAAAAAATGAATTTGTACTATGAATGTTAATACACACTTTACTGATAAAAAAAATGAATTTGCATTGTGAATGTTAATATACACTACTATGAATGTTAATACACATTTTACTGATAAAAAAATGAATTTTACTATGAATATTAATATACACTTTACTGATAAAAATAAATAAATTTTGTACTTTGAATTTAATATACACTTTAATGATAAAAAAAATGAATTTTTACTGTTAATGTTAATACATACTTTACTGATTAAAAAAATGAATTTGTACTGTGATTGTTAATAAACACTTTACTGATAAAAAAATGAATTTGTAATGTGAGTGTTAATACACATTTTACCGACAAAAAAAATGACTTTGTACTGTGAATGTTAATAAACATTTTATTGATAAAAAAAATGAATCTGTACTATGAATGTTAATATACACTTTACCGGTAAAAGAAAAAATTTGTACTGTGAATGTTAATAAAAACTTTACTGGTCACAAAAAAATAAATTTGTACTGTGAATGTTTATTCAAACTTTACAAATAAAAAATAAATAATTTTGAACTGTAATTGTTAATACAAACTTTACTGATAAAAATAAATGAATTTGTACTGTGAATGTTAATACACACGTTACTGATAAAAAAAATGAATTTGTACTATAAATGTTAATACACATTTTACTGATAAAAAAATAAATAAATTTGTGTTGTGAATGTTAATACACACTTTACTCATTAAAAAAAAAAAGAATTTGCCCTATGAATGTTAATAGACATTTTACTTATAAAAAAAAATGAATTTTTACTGTGAATGCAGTACACAATCTACTCGTACAAAAATGAATTAGTACTATGAATGTTAATAAACATTTTACTGACAAAAAATATTAATAGGTACTGTGAATGTTAAATTTGTACTATGAATGTTAATAGACACTTCACTGATAAAAAAAAAAAAAGAATTTGTACTGTGAATGTTAACACTTTACTCATAAAAAAAAAAAGTGAATCTGTACTATAATGTTAATACACATTTTACTGCTGAAAAAAATGAAATTTTACGGTGAATGTTAATATACAATCTACTCATAAAAAAATGAATTTGTACTGTGAATGCTAATATACATTTTATTGACAAAAAAATTTAATATGAATTGTGAATGTTAATACTCACTTTACTGATAAAAAAAATAATTTGTACTGTGAATGTTAATACACACTTTACTGGAAAAAAAACTGAATTTGTACAGTGAATGTTAATACACATTTTATTGATAAAAAAAATGAATTTGTACTATGAATGTTAATACATACTTTACTGATAAAAAAATGAATTTGTACTGTGAATGTTAACACACTTTATACTGATAAAAAAACATGGTACTGTGAATGTTAATACACGTTTTATTGATAAAAAAAAATGAATTTGTACTATGAATGTTAATACATACTTTACTGATAAAAAATTGAATTTGTACTGTGAATGTTAACACACTTTATATTGATAAAAAAAATTGTACTGTGAATGTTAATACTCACTTTACTGATAAAAAAAATATATAATTTGTACTGTTAATGTTAAACACACTTTACTGATAAAAAAGAAAAAAGAATTTGTACAGTAAATGTTAATACACACTTTATTGATAGAAAAATGAATTTGTTCTGTGACTGTTAATACACATTTTACTGATAAAAAAAATGAATTTTACTACAAATGTTAATACTCACTTTACTGATAAAAAAATGAATTTGAACTATGAATGTTAATACACACTTTCTTAATTAAAAAAAAAAAAATTTGTATTGTGAATGTTAACACGCTTTACTGATAAAAAAATGAATTTGTACTATGAATGTTAATACACAACCTCCTGTGGATGTTAATGCACACTTTACAGATAAAAAAAGTTGAATTTGTACTATGATTGTTAATACACACTTTACTGATAAAAAACCAAATTTGTACTGTGAATGTTAACATATTTTACTGATAAAAAAAAGATTAACTTGTATTATAAATGTTAATACACACTTTACTGATAAAAGAAATGAATTTCTACTCTAAATGTTAATACACACTTTACTGTACAAATTAACTTTTTTTGTCAGTAAAATGTGTATTAACATTCACAGTACAAAGTCATTTTTTATCAGTAAAGTGGTTATTAACATTCACAATATAAATTCATTTGTTTTATCAATAAAGTGTGTATTAACAATTACAATACAAATTCATTTTTTTTTATCAGTGAAGTGTGTATTAACATTTACAATACAAATTCATTTTTTTTTATCAGTGAAGTGTGTATTAACATTTACAGTACAAATTCATTTTTTTTTATTAGTGCGGTGTGTATTAACATTCACAGTAAAAATTCATTTTTTTTTATTAGAAAAATTGTGTATTAACATTCATAGTGCAAATTTATTATTTTTTGACCAGAAAATGTGTATTCTTTTTTTTTTGGTGGAAAAGGCACAAAAACACAACAAAAGAAAATCACGAAGGGAAGTCCCTGGCAGTGTGTCTACCCATAGCATCGTCCTTTAACAGCTCGAGTAATCCATTTGGAGGGGTGTTAATCCATAAACAAGATCCATCAGAAAGGGCTAAGTTAGCCAGAAAATCCG
>JAUPMG010022093.1:0-15095 GCA_031762675.1 Pachysandra terminalis | reverse complement strand
CAAAAAGTCAATCTCCATAGAGCTGTACTGCTTTTTATGTCAATAAAAATGCAGAAAAAGAAAGAGGTGCTCCAAGATTAGTAATTAGTTATAAACCTCTTAATGACGTTCTCCAATGGATAAGATATCCAATTCTCAATAAAAAAGATTTATTGGATAGGCTGCAATCAGCTGCAATTTTTTCCAAATTTGACCTTAAATCAGGTTATTGGCAAATACAAATTACTCCTGAAGACAGATATAAGACTGCCTTCACTGTTCCTTTTCGTCATTATCAATGGAATGTAATACCATTTGGATTAAAAAATGCTCCATCTGAATTCCAGTATATAATGAATGACATATCCATTCCTTATTCTCAATTTTCAATTGTTTACATTAATGATATCTTAATATTTTCAAAATCCATTGATCAACATTTCAAACATCTTAATATTTTAAAAGATGTAATTAAACATAATGGTTTAGTTCTTTCTGCACCAAAAATGAAATTATTCCAAACTAATGTTCGTTTTCTTGGACATAATATTTGGAATGGAAAAATAATACCAATTGATAGAGCAATTGAATTTGCATCTAAATTTCCAGATGAAATCAAGGATAAAACTCAATTGCAAAGATTCTTAGGTAGTCTGAATTATATTTCAGATTATTATAAAATTTGCTCATGATACAACCATTTTATATACAAGGCTCAGAAGTTAAATTACAACGTATAAAACTTATATACAAATCTAGCTAAGTGAAAAATAATGTATACAACATATGTAAAACTTATATAATTTATTAAAATTTATAAAAACTTAAACAAAAATATAAATTAAAACTTATAAAAAAGAATAAAGAATATAAGTTTAAAATTATAAAACTTTTAAAAACTTATAAGAAATATTAATTTGAATTTGTAAAAAAAACTTATAAAAAAATACAAGTTTAAACTTATATTTTTTATATTTTTTTATACGTTTTATTTTTACAAATTAAAATTTTTTATACGTTTACACTTATATTTTTATAAATGGTCAAATTTTTTATATGTTTAATTTATAATTTTGTTATGTTCTTATAAGTTTAAATTTATATTATTTATAATTTTTTATAAGTTTTATATGTTTAAACTTATATATTTTGTAAGTTTAAATTTGTTTTTTTTTTTTTTTAACTTTTCACAAGTTTGATCAAATTATTTTTAATTAAAAAATAGGACAAAACTAGTCATTATTGTCGAAAAGGCTTAGTTTTAGTCGGATTTTGGCCAAAACATCTACTTTCGCCCTGAATCCGGCCTAATTAACCGGATTGGACTAGCCGGGTTGTCACGGGCCGCTCGTGCCGGGCCTTGCATGCCTGCCTGCCGTTCCGGGCTTGCGCGCCGTGTTGGGCGGGTCGTGGAGTGCTAGTGCCCTTAGCGGGTCGTGCCGTGCCTTGGCACGTTGGGCTCGAAACTAAGGCCCGGCACGGACACGGCTTATGAGCCGTGTCGTGCTCGACACGCCAGGAGGCAGGTCGTGCCGTGCCTAGGCCCATCCCAACCGTGTTGTGCCCGGGCCAGCCCACGGGCGGCACGGTCCGTTTACATCCCTATCCAATCCTTACCTATTTTTTTTCCCTATATTCAAATTTGGGGAGTTTTTCCCCTAAAACCTTCTCCAAGCGTCCCTAAAACCCTCCCTATATTTGGGGAGGAGTTAAAATTTTTCCCAAATTTGGAAAATTTTTAGGGACCTCCCTATAATTCTAACGTTTCTTTTTACCAACGGTCAATTTTTTTAAAACAATTTCACATCGAACGGTCTTCTCCACCCCTTCAAAACCAGCAACCCACTCTGTTTTTCTCCTCCAACATCCTCATCTGTGCTATGAAGAAACTCTCGGAAACGAAGCTCATCACCGTCCCATCGGAAGCTGACGATGTTGTCGGACAATTCCCATCAAAAGCTGGCGTTTACGCTATTTACGACAAGAATGACGATCTACAGTTAATCGGGATATCTCGAACCATAGCCGCGAGCATTCTATCTCACCGGAAATCTGTTCCCGACCTCTGCAATTCCGTCAAGTTATGTTTTCTTGTTCCGACGCTCTGTAAATTGCGTGCCCTAGCTTCTCCTGCTCTAGTGTCTAGACTCTTGAGGTCTCTTAGTTGTTGAAGTTACCGTATTACCCTTAGACACTACAGCCTCTCCTCATTGCGTAAACCCAAAAGAATGAACTGGAAAATTAATATGATGAGAATCAACCTCGTGAAATTATCCTTGCAGTACACTAATGTTGTTGATTTTTCGTGGATTTTTCTACAATCTTTTTCTGTCATTTTATTATATGGGTAGGAGCTTGGCTCAGGTCATATTTGATTACTAGACTATGATCTTGTGTGTATAGCTGTCTACGAATGACCCACAGTTCATCTTTGTACATATATCCCATAGTTCATCTATGTATGTCTATCTTTTTCTCTTCACAAATATTCACTAGTATAGAAGGAAAGATTTCAAGATAGAAACTTTATGAGCATGGTTTAGAAACAAGTCACCCTAAATTTACTTTTAGTAATACTAATCAAGATCTGCAATTGATTTAGATCAGATCTTAATGAATTTTTGGTGGGAAAAAATAGAGGGAAAAAGTATTGGAGGGAAAAAATAGAGGGAAAACAATTTTGGAGGAAAAAAAGTAGAGGAAATAAAATTTGGAGGAAATAATTTAATAAAAGGGACTTGAAGGATGAAAGTAAAATTTTTAAAAAGATTTGAGTGAAAATATAAGGAGATGCATTAGAGAGCTCTTCCCTAAATTTGACTTTTGAGCCAAACTTACCCCTAAAATAGGGAAAAAGATAGGAAAACGATTGGAGATGCTCTAACAATTGTGAATTCTTCACGTGAGAGCTTGAGTCGCTTGGCCAACTTTGTGAACTTGATGTTTCGAACCGACTCGGTGATAATAGTGGTTTTAGACACGATAAAAAGAGCAAAGAGATGGAATGGGTTTAGATGGTTATGCAAAAAATTATAAAAAAATAAATATAAATTTATTTGTCTTAATGAACCAAGGCGTGACAATGTCATTGTCCTTAACCAAATTTGCCCAATTTTAGATCATATCCACAGCGGTTGGCCTCCAGGATTCAACGATTTTCCCTTCCGGTAGATTACACAGTCGTACCAGGCTAAGGACGTAAAAGCTTATGTAGCACTTGACTAGAACTTGAAGAACAAAGTGAAAATTCTGTAGTAGCAAAAAATACAGAAAACTTGAAGAAGAATAATAGTGAGGAGAGCACTTGTCTTGAGATGTGTCTCAACAAAGGAGGTGAGCCTCCTTTTATAGCTCCAAAAGAGCTAGCCGTTTAGGACTAGATACTTAATACTCAAACGTTTTGGACCTTGAAGGTCCAAAACGGTTAATGTAAAATTGCAAAACTGCCTCAAAACTGACTTTTCCATTAAATGCAAAAAGTTTTCACTTTAAATCAAACAAACTGATTTTAAAATTAAATCATGAATTTGAATGTTAAAATCAAATTCCAAAAATCTCCCACATGATATTCAAAATTCAAAAACAAACCTAGTCAAGTTCTTAAAAGAATATGATGCAGTCATATCGGTGTCTTTTGGACTTAACCATACTTAGGGTTTTTCAATACAGTGTATGCAGAGACAAAGTGGAATAAATTCTTGAACCTAATCTCTTTTATGTTAATAGCTAATATTGAGACCCACATCATACCCTACCATAGTCTTCTTCTAGTGGGTTGACACATTTAGGCCATGCGTCGTCTGAATTTCATAAGTGCTCTAGAGAGTTTGCCTAACTCTCAACAGAAGCGACCCCACTTCACACTCACATAGGTAAGTATGTAATTGCAGCTAAATATACCACCTATAAAGGATATGGACTTTATTAAGAGTTTTAAAAACTCATCCTCACACATTGCAATTAGCACTGTACATATCATAGGGATAGGTCACTATTCCGTGCTATTGAATTCCTTAAGTGACTTATTATACCCATTGAACCTATTTCCTAGGATCTCTATTCATGTAGGTTGGGTTGCCATCACTGGTAGTTCATTCTAAGGCTTTAATCTCATCCCCTCAATGTCTCACATACTAACTTTCTAGTTAGTGGTTTAGTCAGAGGATCTGTTAGATTCTTTTCTGACCTCACAAAGTCAACAATTATGACTCCATAAATAAGATGCTGTCTTACTATATTATGTCTTAGACGTATATGTTTGCTCTTCCCATTATAAATTTTGTTCTTTGCATTTGCTATAGTAGCTTGGCAATCATAATGTAATGACACAAATGGTACTAGTTTGGTCACTAAAGGAACATCTGCCAATAGGTTTCTAAGCGATTCAACCTCTCTACTTGCTAATTCTAAGGGTACAAATTTAGACTCCATAGTAGACTTAACATTACATGTCTGCTTAGTAGATTTCAAGGAAATGACTCCACCTCCCAAGTTGAACACATAACCACTCGTAGAGTTTATCTCATCATTCTTTGTTATCCGGTTAGCATAAAAAAATCCTTCTAACACAAAAGGAAAGTCAGTATAGTGTATGCTATAGTCTATGGTCCCCTTTAAGTAATTCAATAATCTGGATATTGAAGTCTAGTGGGTCTGGTTTGGACTACGAGTTTACTTACTCAATCTACTTACAGCATAGGCTCTGTCAGGTCTAGTGCAGTTCATCAAGTATATAAGGCTACCAATGATTCTAGGGTATTTTAGCTATGATATACTTTCACCTTTGCTTTTACACAAGTGAATACTATAGTCATAGGGAGTGTTTATAGGATTACATTCAAAGTGCTCAAACTTCTTCAAAATATTCTCCCAAATCCTTCATATCAAAGTTGGAAGTTAAGAATTTTTTTAGTGCTTTTCACTATTTCGAGATTTATTCTCATTACGAGCATATCATCTACATTTAAGCAAATTATCACACCATCATTATTTTCAAATTTATGATACACACATCTCTCAGAATCATTTATCTGATATCCATTAGATACTAGCACATTATTAAATTTTTCATGCCATTGTTTAGGAGCTTGTTTTAATCCATATAGATATTTTACTAGTTTACACACTTTCTTTTCTTTACCTTGAGCTATAAAGCCTTCAGGTTGATTTATGTATATTTCTTCTTCTAAATCACCATTTAGAAAGGCTTTTTAACATCCATTTGGTGTATAACTAGTTCATGTATAGAGGCAAAAGCAATCAACACTCTAATGGTAGTCATCCTAGTTATCAGTGAGTAAGTGTTAAAGTAGTCTATATCTTCATTTTGAATATACCCTTTAGCCACTAGTCTTGCTTTAAATTTATCTATTGAACTATCAAATTTTAATTTATTTTTAAATATCCATTTACAACGTTTAGTTTTGCAACCAGGAGGCAAGTCAACCAACTCCCAAGTATGATTTGACATAATTGATTCAATTTCATTGTTGATTGCCTCTTTCCAAACTACTAAGTCTAGAGAAGACATAGCTTCCTTTATAGGTTGTTGGGTCATTATCTACTAGGAAAGTATAAAAACCATCTCCTAAGTTGGTTTCTTTTCTAACTCTCTTACTTCCTCTTGGTTCAATTTCAAGGTTTTCATCTTCTTGTGTTTCTCTTGTTTCACTTGTTGATTCTTGGTTTATTGTTTCTTTAGATACTTTTTCCCTCATAGGAAATATATGTTCAAAGCATTCAATATCTTTCAATTCAATTATTGTGTTTGCTTCTAGTATATTATTCTCAGATTTAAGTACTAGAAACCTATATGCTAAACTGTTACTCGCATATCTAATAAAAAGACAATCAAATGTTTTAGGTCCTATTCTTTTTCTCATTGGATTTGTTAGACTTACTTTGGCTAGGCACCCCCACACTTTCAGAGATTTGAGGTTAATAGGTCGACTTTTCCAAAGTTCATTGGGTGTTTTACCTGTTTTCTTATGAGGTATATTATTACAAATTACACAAGCGGATAAGATGGCTTCCCCCCAAATGTTCGTAGGTAGACCAGAACTTATTAGCATTGTGTTCATCATTTCTTTTAGGGTTCTATTTTCTCTTTCAGCTATTCCATTAACTCAGGTGAATAAGGTAGAGTTATATCATGAATTATTCCAGTAGTTTCATATAATATTTTAAAAGGAATAGACCCATATTCACCTCCTCTATCAGTTCTAAGTCTTTTAATTCTTTTGTTTAACTGATTCTCTACTTTAGTTTTATAAGTTATGAAGGTTTATTTAGCTTCATCATTAGTTCTTAATAAGTATACTCTAATGTACCTAGAGTTGTTATCTATAAAGGTTATATAATATTTCTTACCTCCTTTAGTCATAGTGTCTTTTAAGTCTGCTAGATCATTATGTACTAATTCTAATAGTTCAGTTTTTCTTTCTACAGATTTATGTAATTTATGTGAAAATTTAGCTTCTAAACAAGTTTCACATTTTTCAAAGTTCATACCACATAGATTTTATGTTAATCCTAAGTGTTTCATTCTCTTAATGTATCCTATGTTTGTATGTCGTAATCTAGCAGGTCACAATTTCAAGGAGCATTCATATAAGCAGAAGAAGAAACTTCATTAATTTTAGAAGAGACATTCAGAACAAATAAACCATCATTACAATATCCCTTCCCAAGACAAACTCCATTCTTCATCATGATAACCTTATCTGACCCAAATACCAGTTTTATTCCAGCCTTATCGAGCATTGAACTAGAGACTAGATTCTTCCTAATTCTAGGAACATGTAGGACATCATTCAATTCCAGGATCTTCCCCAAATTCAGCCTAATTTGAACCTTACCGTTGCTAATGACAGAAGATGTACTTGAGTCTGCACGATAAACTTGCTCTCCATCCTCCGCAAGTTTGTAGGAGGTAAACATTCTCTGATCGCTAAAAATGTGTTTAGTTGCTCCTATGTCTACAACCCAGAAATTTGAGTTGGAGACAACGTTTAACTCAGTGACAACAACAACTATTATTTCAATTTTGGTAAGATTGGCTTGATGGGGTTTTCCAAAAGTCTTATTTTTCTGTATCTACATAGAACAACATGATGTCCTAGTTTTCCACAAACAAAATAATTCCCCTTTACCTTTTTGAAATCTTTATTTTTTCATCTTTTCTATTTTGAAATCTTTTTCTTTTGGAGATATTTTCAGTCTCTTCTTTAACCAAGTTGGCTTTTAACCAAGCATGATTGGTTATCTTTTCATTCATCTTCCCGAATTCTAGAGTTCTCTTCTATACGAATGTGAATTATCACATCCTATAAAGTCATCTATTTTCTTTTGTGCTTAAGAGAACTCTTATACACTTTTCAAGATGGTGGTAATTTTTCAATTAGAGCACTGACTTGGAATGCATCGGGTAAGGGCATCTCTTCTCTTGTGAGTTCATGCACAATTGTTTGGAATTCATGAATTTGGTCAGAAAAAGGTCTAGCACCAGTCATCTTAAAATCCAAAAATTTTCCTATTACAAATTTCTTAACTCCAGCATCCTCAATTACATTTTTTTTCTAAGGCTTCCCAAATATATCTAGCATGTGTATGAAAGCAATAAATATCATAGAGATTATTTGATAAGGTATTCAAAATGTAATTTATGCGTAACCTATCAGCCTTCACCCATTTGGTGTGTTCGGTATTGTCTTTTGTATCAGATTTGGGTTTGGGTATAGATAGTGTGAAAGCTATTTAAGAGTCTCAAGTAGAAAAAATAGTTTTTGTTTCCATCTCTTGTAATTGCACTAATGGTTCAATTTGTTGGTTGAAAATGTTTGGGTTTTGGGTATTAGGAATGGGATTCATCATGTATTAAATAATAAACAGAAAATTTGGTTTCAAGTTTGTTGTAGGATAATAGGGCTTTTAGATAAGATGAGAAGAGGAAAGAGATGGAATGGGTTTAGAAGGCTATGCAAAAAATTATAAAAAAATAAATACAAACTTATCTATTTCGATGAACCAAGGCGTGACAATGTCACTGTCCTTGAAACCAAACTCACCCCCTTTTGGATCGTATCCGCAGTGTACCGGGTCTAGTGGTTGGTCTCCAGGATTCAACGGTTTTCCCTTTCAGTAGATTACACGGTCATATCGGGCTAAGAACGAAGAAACTTATGTAGCATTGACTAGAACTTGAAGAACAAAGTGAAGATTCTGCAGTAGCAGAAAATGCAGAAAACTTGAAGAAGATTAGTGAGGAGAGCACTTGGTTTGAGGTGTGTCTCAACAAAGGAGGTGAGCCTCCTTTTATAGCCCCAAAAGAGCTAATCGTTTAGGCCTAGACACTTAATGCTCAAACGTTTTGGATCAATCCAAATCTAAAGCTGCCCAAAATTAATATAAAATTGCAAAACTACCTCAAAACTGATTTTTCCATTAAATGCAAAACGTTTTCACTTTAAATCAAAAAATCTGTTTTTAAAATTAAATCATGATTTTGAATTTTAAAATCAAATTCTAACAACACTTGGCCAAAAATAAAGTTTAGATGATCAATGTGCCCGTAGGTCTGTCTCTTTGACACCTAAAATGCCCATAGGCCTCTTTGACACCTAAAATATGGATTCTTTGTTCTTCTACTAAAACCACTTCTCTTAAAAAAAAAGTTTACTAAAAATGTCTTGTAAGAAAATGATTCTAATATATATAATTCTAAACTGAACCAATTTAAATTGAATTATATATATATATATATATGTGTGTTGGATTTTAGAGATGGGTCGACTCTGTTGGCCCTACCCCTTCAGGCCGACCTGGAGTCCCCACTTAATGGGACGTCCATACTTAATTAGAAGTGTGGATGTGGATAACTCTCTCCTAATGGGATTAGGAGATAGAGTCCTAAGAGGAGTTGAGTTGAGTCTTCTATATGCAGAAGACTCCTCTTGTAACGACCCTAATCCCACATTTAATTTCATGAATTAAATATGGAATTATCCCTAATACAAGCCTTAGGAATTAAATGATATATAAAGGACTGGAATGGACTAAATTGTAATTAAGAAGAACTTTTGGTGATTAGTGATGTTTTGTGTTAGGTGACACGGGCTTGGACACAACCACATGACAAGCCCAAAACTGAAGTGGACGTTTGGCCATATGAGAGCTAAGGGTGAATTAGTAACTTTAAACCCTGATTTGAATTTTGAATGGAATTAGAGATGGATTCTCTCAACCTCAAATCCTCAAATTTAGGAAACACCAATCCAAGGGGAGGATACGTCCAAAACAAGAAGAAAATACCATACACGTTTGAATAGGGTTGGAGAGAAAATAGGATCTGGAAATTCTCTGCCACTTGGGAGAAAAGAAGAAGAAGGAGGAAGAGAGAGAAAGAGCTTGGAGAGATCGATTTTCGGGCTTGATCTACGAAAGACAATGCAAAAGAGGTAGGAATCTCCTTTGTATTACCACGGATAACTTCATATCAGTTCTTTAATGCTATAGTTATCATAGAACACTTGCATGAATGATTTGAACATTGGTATGCCCTAGATGCTTAAAAATCATGTATATATTTTCCATCGGTTAGATCTAATGCGTATGATGTTTAATATTGCATATGAATTGATTATTATTGATTCTTTAATATATTTGAATCTGAAGGATTATATGCTCAGGATGCCATTAATTGTGTGTTAATATCAAGACTTTGCATATTGGATTGAAAACCCCATATTTGATGTTTACTAGAAACCACGAATGATTTGAGTATGATTTTATAATGGTAATGATTGTCATACCTTGAGAATGGTCATTTTATTCCAGAAAATTCATATGTTTGGTATTGGGCTTGAATTTGGTATTTGAACCTAGAAACCACATATAGGAAGATCAATTAGGCTAGAAATAACCTTTGGAGGCTAGAGTGATGATTTCCAACCATAAACCCTAGATCTAGATGATTTAGAGGTGTTAGCACAAAAACCCATGAAGAATATCGAGAAACAAGCCAGATTTGACGCTCGGTAGGAGTCTCAGTACATACCTAAAATTCCTACCGAAAGGCCCAAACTCTTTGGCCTTTCTACCGAAGTTCGGTAGATACCGAACTCATCTGCCGAGACCTACCGAAGGGATCTACCAAACTAGATTATGGTCCACATTGGTTAGGGAACTCAGGGAACATGCCACACACATGTTTATGGTGATGTTTGGTTGGTATTTGTAACAGCCTGAACCTTCTAATCTCTACTTATTAGTACTTATGACCACTTTAAGATCTTTCCTCTTCATTTTATCACCAGTCGGACGAAATCTGACCGTGCGATTTGACTTATAGGATTTGAGGGTCTTAATGTTTCACACAATAGTTTAGACCCTAAGTACTTAGATTTAATGGCTTAGATTAGATTTTTTTGTTCTTAATTTGATGTAAAGCTAGGATTTCTTTAGCTTTGTTTAGAAAGTCAGGATTATGACACTTGTTCTAAGGGTTTTACCTAAAGAGGAAACAAAACCTAACTTGGTTTTGTCTCATTTGGGTTTTGGAAACTTAGTGAAGCAAGAGAAGGAGAAAGGGGAATTCATGCTAGGATTTTTGCTCAAGATTGAATCTCTTGGAGTTTGTAAGTAGATAATCTCATGAACGTGTTAGATTTATCTAGGTTTTCTAATCATTTCCTTGCTTCTTGATCAAAGCATGGAATGTTTGATTTAATGTTGAATATATGTTAAATGTTGTAGAAATCTATGTTAAATGTTGTAGAAATCTTGTTTTGGAGAAGATTTTCCCCCTTTGTTTGCTCGTTCGCGACTTTCGACGGTCCCTCAGCTCGCCGAATAGTTCGCCGAGCATTTTCTGGGCCACCGACAAACTAGTCGGTTCGCCGAATAGGTCGCCGGGTAGGTCGTTTATTTGAATTAGTTCACTGAGAAACATTTCGGCGGGCTGAGAATGGACTTCGGTTCGCTGAAGAGGTCGCCGAAATGGATCTCCATAAATCAAGTCCTTGGAATTATTGCCGAATGACAGTCGGTCCGTTGACGAGGTCGCCGAGTGGGTCTAGGCTCACCGAACAGGTCTTCGAGACCTCGCCGAGTCTATTTTTGCTTAGTATAAGTTTCTACATCTGTTAATACTGATCCTTGGTATGATTATGAGTAGAATTAGCACTATGTTTGAGTTCAAATGATCACAAGGACAACTTAATCTTGATATTTGAATTAGCCTAATATTATGATAAAATTGTATGACAATCTGTACTAAATTGTATTTGTTTACACCTTATACACAATGATATGCATGCTTAGCTAATGTGCACTCTTCACAGTAATACATTTTCTCTAGACCATGCCTTGGTCAAAGAGTGTGACCCTATGCTTCGAGGCCTCATGGTTATGTCTCTCGGATGAAATGAGAGAGATGTGAATGTCATATCTGGTGAGGAGACCGGTAAGACTGAGTTGAGGGCGTAGCTAACCCAACAAACCTTTCTTTTACGAAGAGTGTAATACCCTATAGAAAGAGGGAAACCTCTGTAGCTTGTCAAGTGTTCATGATTTCCTGAGAGATACCGCAGGTGGTTGCAAGTCTCGGTACACAGTACCATTGATCAAAATAAGTGGGGGAATTGCTACCCCTTGGTTGAAAGCCTTTAGAACTATGATGTACACATAGAATAGTCCTATTTCCTCTACAACTGTTACGGAGGGGGATGATTTCAAGTCGCTGGAACATCCTGGGGGGAATTCAGGTTGCTGGGACACCCCAGATTTAGAGACTAGATCAGGGAGAAAGATATCGTATTGACACCCTAACAGAGTTGCATTTGCATTTCATATTAGATTGTGTGTTAGATCACCTTGGTGATTTTGTATAGACAAGTCTCATGCATAATGAATGAATTACCTCATGTATTGCACTTTGATTGTTTTCTTCTGTGTTTTGATTTAGAGTTCGGTAAATGTTTATAATTCTTAGAGAACTTTCCCCTTCCTGATATTATTTACTTACTAGCTAGTGTAGCTTATGCTTTTTAGCAACCTTTCAGGATCCTTAGAAGATACTGCTGTTGAAGAGAATACTGCTCAGGAGGGAGGCATTTACTTATGTGATTATTGTAAACACTTAAACTTTATTTTGGGATTTTGCTCTGATATTTTAGTTTCTTTCTATGTATGTATCCTTTGGGATACTTGTCTAGTATTTTTTTAAATCTGATTTCTAACCTAGAACTGTTTATTTTCCGCTGCTTGCATTGTAGATGTCGTATAGTATGAATTTTAAATATCGTATATTCCTCTTTATTTATACTTTCTTTGTGGGCTCTTGTTATACTACTCTACCACATCCTTTTCATAAGGAGTGTAGGTCACAATCTCAACCTCACTAGGCCCCAAGTGGCTTTATAGGTTTGGGTCGTGACAGTATTAGAGATGGTTACACAAGTAATGATTACTTGGGTATAGGGTACATCCTTGAATTGTATTTAGATTATATATGCATATACGTGAATGAAATGGCTGTTTATGGTGTGTATGCTACAATGTAGCCTAGATAAGGGATATATGCTATGTAAGAGTCCTATGTGACTAGAGTGTGTGAATGATATGTTCATACTAGGAGTTTGTAATGTGGAAAGGGCTATATGTAACTTCACAGTGAGTTTGATTGTGATGTGATGTCGTCATGTGATTAGTGCGGTGTACTGTGTTGAGTCATGCATGAAGCATCTCTCACATAATGTTGAGTTGTGATCTAGTCTTATGGACTAAGTATTGTGTACGGTGTGACTCAGAAAGAGCTCACTATGATGTAAAGGATGGGACTAATCCTCCGTGAGTTAAAGTCTCTAAATTGATAAGACAGGAGCATTCTTTCTGTGGGTGCAAGTCCCTAAAAGAATGGTATGATTTTTGTTTGATTGTTTGTGTTGGACTATGTCTGACAATCCTTGCATTATATTGTTTTGCATCATATGCATTCATGCTCATCTCATTTGCATTGTTTGATTGTTTGTGATTGTGTGTACATTTGTGTAATGGTGATCCATGGTGAGACCGTGATGATGGAAATGTACTGGTTATCCATGACGGGGTCATGATGAAGTGTGTTGGTTATCCATGACATAATCATGATGGAATTGTATGTTGGTTATCCATGAGGACCTCATGATGAATTGTGGTGTTGGTTATCCATGACTACGTCATGATGGAAATGAGTGTTGTTACCCATGATGTTATCGTGATGAATGTGTATGAATATCTGTGTGTGTTATCCATGGTGGAACCATGAGTATGTATGTGTGAATCATGATGAGTTCACGATGGTATAGTATGGTATAGTTATGGTGTGTAACTCATGATGTGATCATGATGGTGTGGTATGTATATGTGTGTGAACCATGACTAGGTCATGAGGATATGTATATGTGTGATATGGTGAACGGGATGACATAGTGGAACTATGCATTCTATAAAAGGTGTATATCTAAGTGTATATGGGGTAATCGTATGGTGAGACCATATATGTTAAGATATGTACAACAATTGGTGATAATATGATGATGTCATGTATATCTACTGGGTTATATAAGAATTGGGTATATGGTAATTTATAGTATGGTATGACCATAGTTATGATGGGATTAGTATAGTAAAACCTTAGGGTTAAGAATGAAACTTAAAGGATTATATGAGCTATAAGGACATTGAATGGGTTTACTTATCATATTGATAAACGGCAAATGTTATGAATGGTATTATATAATGCTTGAGTATAAATTGAACCTTGGGCATGTTTCACTTATGAGTTATGTGAAATTGCATGAATGAATCGTATTATTGACATGCTGTGAAAATATTTTTGTATGTATTGGATATTTCTACTGTGCTTTGCTCAAACTACCATTTTACAGGTGATTGGCTTGAAGATGTGAGTGGATGATGGCTTACAATAGAGAGAGGATAGATGATAGACATTGCTTAGTTATTTCATTTTATTTTTGGTTTGACCCATGATGGGAAAGTGATGTAATAAACTAGATGTGATTTTATTTGATGAACTTGACTCGTCATGTATAGTTAGGTTGTTTATTTGAATTGATTAGACTTCTACTGGATACTTTTATGTTACTCTGACAACCATGTGATTTGGTGGATCATTATATGATGGACTAGCCGCTTCCAAGTGTTAGAACCGAAGGTTATTCCTTGGGAATCTTAGAGATTCTTATATCTCGGATCCGAGGCGTGACACCTCCTCCCTACCCAAAGTTACTATTCACGTTTGTGGAAATCTATCCCTAGAGAACTCTCTTTTCTCTTCATCTCTTCTTCCTATAGAGATCTGGTTTTGCTATTAGGGTTCCATACAAGCCCTAGGTTGATTGAGTGTAGATTCATTGAATGTAGTTCTAGTAATCACATATTCGGACGTAGGAAATTTTCCACTTCAATAGAAATCTTCTGCTGCAGATTCGGGTTCTTGTGCATTGAGGTACGTGACTCGGGTCGCTACAACCTTGATTGGTATTAGAGTGGCCACTATACATCCTCGTTGGATTGAGGTATGTTGAGAAACCTCGTCTAATTAGCATTTTTTCATAGAAATCTATTACCTGCACGTGCCCTAGGCTACTGCATCTACGTGCGCGCCCTTGGGTTACTGCACCTGCACACACGCCCTAGGCTGTTGTGCCTACGCACGTGCCCTGCTCGTCCTGCTGCATTGGGCCTTCGTGCCTTGCTTCGATGGGCCAGAGTGCTGGGTTGCCAGCGTGCACCCCATGTTGGGCTGCTGCACGCGCGACCCATGCAGGACTGTCGCGTCCATCCTGTTCCCTGGGATGCCGCACTAAGCATGGGATGAAGAGATTAAAATTAAAAAAAAATGAATTAATTTTCTGTTTTAAATACAAAAATTAATTGATTTCATGCTTTGTATATTATATGTTATAGAGTTTTCGGAGGCATGATTTAGATTATTTTTATTGCATAAGGGGTATTAGTTTAGAAAAGTTGAACCAAGGATTGAGATTAGGTGGCTTGAAAGGAAGGGTTGAGATGAGTGATTAAACACCAAGGGTTAGGATGAGAAGGCAAGAAGG
>JAUPMG010022083.1:0-15095 GCA_031762675.1 Pachysandra terminalis | reverse complement strand
GTTGAGGGATTGATCACCCCAATAGACCAATTGTTTGTGTTCTCCCATGGTGAGGGATACGTTCTAGGTGATGATTCCAAGAGACATGTGGAAAGATAATAGATGAGGGCACTTTAGGTTGATAAGACCCAATATCTGAATCATGTGAGTGAGCTCTGATAGTAGATCGGTATTGTGTCGTACTCTAAGGATATTCTTGTCGATGCCTTGGGATTCGTCCCTTTGATCGAAAATAAGAAGAGGCGCTTGTGTCCTCTAGGTCGAAACCCCTAGAAACTATGTTGCGCACATAGAATAATCTATTATTTTTGCCATATATTGGGGTATGGTTCTGTGTTGAGCATCCTTAGGTAGCACGATTGCAATCATATGAGGAACCAACATTTAACGATTACTAAACGAAAATGATCTTATCTTTGGGAATGACCCTATATAGAGCGGGATGGTCCGTTAAGACATCTTGCCCAAAGATGGATTGATCTATGTGGAATTCACACAAACTTCATTGTATGTCAGAATGTTTGTTTAGATCACATTTGGTAATTTTGAATGATAAGTGCACAACATGCATTAAGTAAGACTCAACCTCATGCATCCTTGATTCGTGTCATATTGCCCCCATATTTATTTACTGTTGTTGGAGAGCATCTTTGATTTATGTCATTGCATTCACATATTTACTGTTATGGTATGACATCCTATATTCATGTAACTCCATTCATATGTTTACTGTTGATATCATTGAAGAGTGGTTTTGGCCTTACTTCAATCATAGTTTATATTGGACTTGATTACTTACTGGCTATGTGTAGCTCATGCTTTCAAGCAACCACCTTCCCAGGTCTTTTTAGATGAAAGTACTCGAGATCACGAAGACCAAGACGGAACCCTTGATGAAGATGAAGACATTTATTTATGAAGGATGTTATGTAATATAGATTTAATAGAATTTACCGGATTATCTTATTGGATGACTATTTAAATGGGGGTTTGATTAAATATGGAACTTAGTTTTATTATTTATTTTCCGCTGTTTAATTTTTGGATTGAATGTAACATTTACTTTACTATTATTACTCTTTAATATGAATTTCTAGAATGACCTTGATATTTTGATATTCAGATTTATATAGACATTTGTCACTTCTAGGGTTTTATTCGATATTTTTACTAGAACTCGTAGTAGCGTTTTCGCTATAACTTAAATCTTTATTTAGTTCAATTTCGTTAGTTATTAAGAATTGATTTGAAGCACTAGACTAGTGTAGAAGATTTTTGCTGCTTTTGTTTGGAGGTTGTTGTAATGGATATTATTTTAAGTATACTAATTTTCCATAATTCTAGCTTAGGTAAATTCCTTTACGATTTAACAACCTTGGTTAGATATTGCTTATCCACTCCCAAGTTTTATTTGGGGTTAGAGTTACCAATTAAGATTAAAATCTCAGAATTGGGATTTTGGTTGGGTTCGTGACAAAAGTGGTTTCAGAGCCTAAGTCTTCGGTTTTCAATCAATTTTATAAGCTTTTGAAATGATGATGTTTTAAAACTCTTCAAGGTAACGATAGTTCTTAATTTTTATGTGTGTTCAATATTGAATACGTTCCACTTGAAATTCTTAACTTACAAAGAATTCGGATGTTATCAATCTTAGTTTGAGGTACCTAACAAGTCAAATGGCTGGTAGAAGAGATCGACATGCAGGTTTGAATCCGCCTGAGGAGAATAATGCAGACAATCCACAACTTGCCGGCATATGTCAAGCTATGGGTGACATGGCCACTTTGATGCAATGACAACATGCTCAACTCCATGCCAACAGAATCAGAACCCGGCACAACAACAACAACAAGACGAAGTAATTGAAGGTACAATCTGAATTTGGCAAGAGTAAGTTCTCTAGAACATACTTAAGGTAAGTATGCTCAACTTTTCCGGTTAGGTGGGAGAATTTCGAGGACGCAATTTCTCTTAAGGAGGGTAGGATGTAACGGCCTGAACTTTTTAATTATGTATGATTGATTTAGTTAGCCATCATGATGTTTATTTGTCTTTGCTATGATTAACCACTGGGTTAATCGTGCCTTGTGAATTGTTGTGATTACGTCTTATAAGCTTGGGCACTACACACCCTAGCGTGGCCCTTTTTATTTTTGATGTGTGGTGATGATTTTCTTGATTCCTTGCATTCATCATACCCATTTTACATTAAAACTATCTTGCCATATGCTTCTGAATTCATTATGTTGTTTAGTCGGTGATATCATTATATTATATGATGTTGAGTCGAACGAGATCATGCTTACTGGGCATTCAAGGCTCATGTAACTTTTATGTTACATGTTGAGATTATTGATTGGCATCATGGACATGTGCTGCTATTCATGCTTGAACCTTATTCATGCTTCTTTTATTTATAATTTCAGTTGTATTGAACTCAGTTTGGGATTTTAGTATTTAAGTGTTGATGTAAGGCTCTGCTGAAGCTGGTTTAAAATGGTTTAATTACATTTGGATTACTATAAATGCTTCCGCAACTCTGTGTTGATGAATAAATCATATTTTATTCATCTTGCGTCATGGTAATGATATGGCAATCCGCGGTCTAGAAATGGATCCCGAAGGTTTCACCTCGAGATCTATGCCATCCCACCTAAGGATCCATGCTACAGGATTTGAGGCGTGACACACGACTTATTATGTTGCAGGTTGAGGTGGAATGGGAACCTTCATGGGTTTAATGTTGATTTACTTAGAGACAGCATCTACTTCCTGGAGGATATAGTTGGAGTTTATTTATGATATATTGAGTTGTAGTGTTTGATTGTAATGGTTGTAATTTGAATATTGTTCTTGTGACTCTTCTGAAGTCACAAGAGATTATGTAAGTTTATTTTGGTTGACTTCCGCACTTTGAGTATTTAATGAAAGTGATGCATTTTACTTTTACTACTTGTGAGTTGATATGGCAATCCGCATTCCAGTAATGGAACCCGAAGGTTGCACTATGAGATCAATGCCTCCCGCATAGGGACTCGTGCTACTTGTTTTGGGGCGTGATAGATTGGTATCAGAGCATAAGGTTTATTCATACTTGAAGCCTTTCGGCAACTTTACAACTTGTGTCATACCTGAGTTGTCTAAGTCTGCCAGAGTCTGATTGGGATTAGATATGTGAGGATGAGAAGGAGTGTTGATTGTTGTTTATACACCTTAAAGTACACATTCCGAAAGAATACTGAAGGATGGTTGGCCACCATTCCGGAAGGTCGTAGGAATGAACTTTAAGAATGTAAGATGTGTTGTTTAGTGAGTTTACTAACTTGGGAGGTCCTAAGGGATCTGACCACCAGGAACTCACATTGTTGTGAATGCAAAGATTTATGTATATATATGTAAAATCCTAACATTGACCACGTACCTCCATAAATATAAGGGACAATGTAGTTGTAAATACATTTATCCCTATAATTTATGAAAAGGAAGGTGTGTTAGTATAAGTATAAATATTAATGAAAGACATTATATAGTTATGTATGAGAGATTATTCCCAAATTTGATTGCTGAGTGATTAATAATAATTTTGACTAAAGTGGAAGTGATTAGAAAAAGGAAAAATATTATGGAACCCCTAGCATGGATTAGCATGAAATTTAGTTATGGTAGGGCCAAGTACGAGTCTAGTAGTGTAAATGAAAATTTTAATCTAAAGGTGCAGACCCGGTCAAGATAGTAAATAGAATTGGAAAGAAATTAAATTGGGATGAAAAATAAATCACTTTTGGATGTAATAATTATGAAATTAAATTATAAAAGAAGAGTATGAAATTTAGAAATTAAAAAAATAATTAAAAATAATTAATTTTTGGACTTTTGGGGGCGTCGGTACCCTGGTCAGTTCACACCGGTACAGCGGTGGTGCGGGGGTACTGAACCCGTGAGACCAAAATCTTTGTTTAAGTTGGGGTTTTTCCTCATTTTTCTTCATTAAACCCTAAATCCCTTCCTCTCCTTATCGTTTGAGCCTTCTAGGACTATCCTTGAGCCCTAGAACTCCTTTCCTTGTAAACCCTAGCCTCATTGTTTGTTTTTTCCCAAATTCCACCATGCCAAGAGTCAAGACCACCGGCAACCCAAACCCTTTGAAGAGGACTGGAGCCGCCATCGAGAAGGCTTGGAAGGATGAAGCTAGTTTGTTTCGACCACCATCGGAGCCAATACGCAAAGCTAGAGAAAGACCCACCAAGGAAGACGAGAGTTTAGACTCAGAAATGAGGGCACAAATTCTTCATCAACCATCAGAGGTCGAGATAGTCATCTCTCATACATTCTTCAACCGACAAGTTATTATTGAGAGGTCGACGAATGTCGAGCACGCTAGGACCCATGGTGTAGTTGACATCTTGGTAGGAGCAGATTGGCTGCCGATTCTGTATTGAGGTGGGTTAGCCTTCTCGAACATTGCACAACTCATGTATGCGTCCATGACCACATGCAATGAGCGAGGTATGCACATCAATTTCAAGATTTATGGCCAGCCCCACCGCCTGACCATACCATTAGTGGCGAAGATCGTGAGTTTAGCCATGAACCCATCCATGGTTTATCTGCCAGAGTTAGAGGCCTAACGGGACGCAGTGACCCGTAGACTCTGTGGAGACCTAGTTCCATGGAGGGATAGCAACGCTCTTCCGGCTACCGCTATGTTGCCCGTCAACCGCATCACAACATTTTCCTTTGCAGTGTTTACCCTAGATCAGGGAACACCACAGACCTTACCTTTCACATGGTTCAGAACCTGAACCAGTTAGCCCTTGGAAAGAAGCCTTGTCTGCCCAGCTTGATCATGCAGCACATTATCCGGTTCATCAAGAACTCGAAGTAGAGTTCGTTGCCCTTCGCTTGCTTGATGACTACCTTGGCAAGGAAGTGGGGAGTACAGATGCCACCACCGGGTAGTGAGGAGAAGGTGCGCTCGTACTCCAATGTTAACATCACCGGGATGGGGACTAGGCCACCACAGCCTGAGGAGACCAGACGAGGGAGATAGAGAGAGAGGAGAGAGAGAGCACAGTAGGATGTGCTGCCACCACAACCTGAGGGTCTACTCCAGCAAGAGGCATCCACATCTGCTCCACCAGCAAGTTTCCTGGTCCCTTACTATGCCAGTAAGGACAACTCCATTAAGACTAGACTGGAGTCTCTGGAGAGGACTTCGACGACCTTGCAGAGGACCACCGGGGAGGTCAGGTTCGAGGTCCGAGAGATCAAGTCCACCTAGGAGAGGGCGATGGATAGGATCATGGGTTATCTGCACGCACGAGATAGCCAACTCCTACCACAAGACGAATGATGCTATCCCACCACCACCTCGTACACCTACACTTGTACCGGAGACAAAAACGACTGGCACAGCGGAGCATGAGCAGGAGTAGGGGATTGAGATCCCAGAGTTGTTAGTAGCATGAGGGGAGATAGCCTCGTTGTTTTGATGTTCTCTTATTGAATGTAGAAACCTTGTTTTATTTGACTTTTGGTATGTGGTGGTAGCTGTGACTACCCAGTGTACATTTTGAAACTCCTATGGATTGTAATGTTATTTGATTGAAACTTTGACATGCAATGTAGAATGTTTTTGCATCTATGCAAGACTTGATTTGGTATTCCATCCTACGGCTTGGATGAATGCATCTAGTTTGTTGATTGTTGTTTTCTGAACTAGTTTTTTGGACTTCCATTGGTATTGATTGCAGTAGTGCATGGGCATTAGATAGAGAGATCACCCTAGGACTGACCAGGAGTGTTCAAATCCATGGAAGCTTATACTAAGTTGAGATATCCAAGGGAGATTCATTAGTTGAGCAATGGTTGTTGATCGAAGGATTTACACCGTACTAATTTCGGGGTCAAAATCCTTTTAAGGAGGGTCGGTTGTAAGGACCCAAACCAAAAAACTTAAATCCATAATTGCTGGGAATTATGATAGTAAATAATATGTGAAATAAGTGGATCTTTTCAGAAATTAGTAAGGGTAATTAGGGTAACTAATGGAATACATGGAGCATTGTGATAACCCAAACAAAATATTAGGGGTAATGTGTAAATAATGTAAAACTAGGGGTTAGTTTTATATTTTATTATTAGCTGTCATGTTTGACTTTTGACCGATTGTGATTGGTGGGTTGTACCATAGGAAACTAGGTGCATCACACACAAACATAACTTCTAAAGTTATAACATGTGGCTAGGATCTTGTAGGGATCTCTAAGTATCAAATCAATGGCTAGGATCTTGAAGTAACTTTCAATATACGATTAATGGCTAAGATTTAATATAAGGAGCTAGAAACACTCTCTATTAAAAAGGATTCAAGCAAAGAAGTAAATAGAGTAGGAGACAAAGTCAAAGATAAGGAATTAGTAAGTATTCTCTACAAACTAGAATAGTAATAAAGATAGGATTCTAGAATATAAATCAATGTCTAAGATCTTGTATGAGCCTTCAATCTCCAGTTGATGGATGAGATTTAAAACTAAGAATTAAAAGGTATTCTCTACAACTAGAATAGCAAGTATTCAAACTAAAGCTAGGATCCTAATATAGAATTAGTACGAAATCAACAATAGAAAGAAACCCATATTGGTTGGAAAACTAATCTAAAGGCCAGGAGTAAAAGTGACTAGTCTAAGGGTAGAGATTAAGAGTTCTATAGTTACTAATCCTAGGGTTCCTAAGTGCTAATATAAGCACAAGACCTTAGAGGGTGGATTCATCACTTGGAGAAGAAGAAGATGGAGAAGAAAAGGAAGAGGTGTAATTATCTACACCAACCTTCAAATCAAGGTAAGTATTCATGTCTAACCTTACTTTTGATTGAATTAGGAGAGCAAGGTTACTTTCTTTGTGTATGAAGTATTTTAATGGCTTTTTAACTAACTTCTCTAAGTTTAAAGGTCAGATATGGTACGTATGAATAAAACTATGTTTTATGATGTTTAATTATTGAGTTTTGTGCTAAATTCAAAGTTATGGGGGGTAACTTAACAAGTTTTGTTGTTCAGAGTTGAAGAGGAGACACAAACTGGCCAAATAATCCAAATCGTGATGTTCAGCAGCCTCCTCGGTGCAGCGAACAGTTTTCCGATCTGCCTAGAAATCCGTTGGCACACCCTCGGTTCGCTGAGAGCACGCCGAGCCCCAAAACATGAATTTTAGGTTCCTGGTTTTGTCACTGAAGCTCCACTCGGCGCGCCGAGCATCATAGAGAATTTTGAGGTCCCTTGTTTGTTCACCGAGCCCTAACTCGGAGCGCAGAAAGTACTCCAAGCTTGAATTTCTAACAGACACCCCAAATCCCAGAAATACCAATAGTCAATTCGGTGACCTACTCGGCGCGCCGAAGGTACGCCGAGACCCACTCGGCTCGCCGAGAATTACAAACGTTGTCCGTTTAACTTGAAATTTCATGAACTACTCTTTTTTTTATCTCATTAGACCAATTATGATATTACTTTTTAAAAAATATGCTTATTTCTTATACTGACTTGTTTATGGACCCACTGGCTATGTTTGGAGACCTTGTGATATTTGGATATGCTTCATATTACTTGTTTATTTATCGTCTAGCATGTTACTGTCACGAACCAACCCAGAAACCTCATTGGAGATCCCAAATTTGAGTTCGCAACTCTCACCCCAAACAAGGCTTGGGAGTGGTAGGCAATATCTAGCCAAAAAGGGCTAAATAAAACGGATATTATATAAGGTATAAGATAAGAAATATTAAAGTTCTTAAAATAATATTTGATATAGTCACTCTTCATACAAGTAGCGGAAATTAACTCTAGTCTAGTGTTCTCAATTCAATTCCCACTATAAGTTAAACTAGTCTTTTATTATCTTATTTAATGTAGAATCCTAATATAACTAGTGGTCTTCGTTTTTAAACTGTTTGGGAGTTCTAGTCACTTTCTAGCTCAAGTTTTCTAGAAGGTCTTTATTAAAAACGAGATTAATTATGTTTTAAGCTATGGGTTTTGGGCCATAAGCCCATTAAGCTAATTAATTAATTAAGATATACATTTAATCACTTAAGCCCAATTATGATTTATAAGCCCAGTTCCTTTTAATTAAGCCCAAGACTCATTAATTGAGCCCAACACTTAATTATATAAGCCTTAAACATTATAATAGGTTATTATGTGTGTTTATATAATATCTTAATATAATAGTGTAGATTAGGGTAAGTATGTAGTGTATTACATAAGTGTTTAAGGATATAGCTTATCCAATTACTATTTTACCCTTGTTTATAAAAAGAATTTTCTATTTCAGTTTTTCGTGTTGTTACACTCTATCCTCCTTCAATGAATTTCGCCCTCGAAATTAAAGTACTTAGGTGTTCTTAATTAATTAGTCTCAAATTACAGATATACTTATATTATTATTAAAGTAGATTGTATGGTTTTTAAAACTTATAGAAATCATACTAAAAATAGCTTTGCATATGATAAAAGAATAGTTTTCAGAATTCATTACATACATTATTTATAACAATTTATAAATAGTTTTTGGTAAATCTATGCAATCATAACCCTTTCTAAAATCTAAAAGTATTTGAATAGAATAAATCAAATCTACTAAGATTCTTTAATGAATTTACTTAAATAATAATTTTTATAGCAATACAAATTTTTAAGAAATAATCTTTACGTAATTATATTTATTATTATTATTATTATTATTATTATTATTGTTGTTGTTGTTGTTATTATTATAATAAAACAATCTTTACTAAATATATTTCTTTCTGAAAAGACTTGACTTATATTCATAATAAAACTTTTATAGAAACATGTTTATAATTATAAACCATTATATAATTATATTTATATACACATATGTAAAAATCTAAAGTCATTTGAAAAACATATAGATGTTATTTATAAAATAATCTTCAAATTTTCTTACCGAAATGATCTATAATTATTCTACTGTTATTAATATAAATATATTTTGTTAGTAGGTATTTTTTTAAAGTTTTAAGAAAAGACTTCTCCATAATAAAATATATTTAATTAACATAATTTAAAAAGTTATTTATTTACTTATTTTTTAAAAGGTTTAGTGATAACCATTATAATTAGTAGTCTAAAAATTTTATTTTAATAATTTGAGTAATCATATTTATAGTTTAAAAATAATTGAATAGTATACTTATTAGTATATTTATGAAAACTTTTATAATTTCTTATCTTAAAACTTATAAGGAAGTTTCCTAAAATAATTACCATGTTTGTTCATATTTTGTACAAGAGTGTCAATTCTAGGGTATAAGAAGTGCTAAACTTGGTTAGGTTTATCAAAAATATTTTTAAGTTTTAAATTATTGATTTAGGTTCACTGTGGTTAACTGGCAGGGTACCAGCAAGGTCCAGGCACACTGGTTGGGCTAGGATATCCAATGTGAAAAGGGAGTTACTCGGTAGGCTCTCGGTAAGATGTCAGCACACTGGTAGGGTGGTGAAACTCTACCGGTAGGCACCGGTAGGTTAGGCAGAAGCCTGCCTGTGCCCAGGTCAAGAAATTTCCACCTGGTAGGCTAACCGACACACCGGTTAATCTGTCGGTTCAAGGTAAAGAGGTTCTGGTCAAGGATTTTTCAATGATTACTTATCTAACCATCCTAGGGTTTTTGTGTGTGGTGATTTGGTCAACCTAATGATCATGCGCATTTAGGTATTAACAATACTTATTAAATTATAGTTTGTAATAAACTATATTTATTTATATACTAGAAGAAATCATATTTAAAGTTTTAAAATTTTATAAATAATTTTATAAATTCTATCTTAATACTTATTAGATAAACTCCTAAGATAGAACTATTTTAAATTAGCATACATGGTTACTATTTTAATACTCTTAGGATTAATTATGATTATCTTAAGATAGTGAATGTAAACAGAATTTAATATAAATACATTATATTTTCAAGTATAAAGAGTCAAGTTTGTAAATTTATAGTATGTAAATATTTTATACTTTATATAACACTTTGTCTCTTGTCTCCTTACTAGAGAATTTAAAGAAAAAGAACCCATTGTTGTTGGCTGTAACCTCCAGTGTGCTAAGTTTAACCCAAAGGCTTTGGGCAAATGTCTTGACAATGTGCAGGGGGAGTCTTTTGACCAAGTAATTTCCAACCAAGGTGCCTTCCCACAGGGCAATGCCTGCTTCAATGACCTCCCTAGGAGGACAGACCAATACCCTACCATCTTTGAGAGTAGGAGGGAAATACGTCAGCTCTGTTCGAGTTGTGGGGGCTAAGTCAGCAAACAGGCTGGACCAGGTATGAGGAACAGGTATCGAGGGGGAGGGAGGGATGTTATCGGAGCTGCCAGAAGGGTATGACACTCCAGCACCAGCGCCTACCAAACTAGGACTGGAAGGGAAAGAGGGGGAGGTCAAACTAGGCATCTGATGCTGCGACAACGGATGCAGGGGGCAGGAGAACGAGAAGCTGGAAGGGGGTTAGATGCAGTGGTGGGCAGACCACCCTTCCCCAGTGCAGCTCGGTCAGAATCCAAATAAGGAAAAGGAGCAGGATGAGACAGCATCCCTGATAGAACATTAGCCTGAGGCGACAGATGCAGGGGGGCAGGGGAAAGATGAGATGGAAGGGGGTAGAAGCAGTGGTGGGTAGACCACTCATCCCCAATGCAGCTCTGTCAGAATCCAAACAAAGAAACAGAGCAGGGTGTGACAGCATCCCTGAAATAGCAAAAGCCTGTGACAAAACGCCATTCCCAGCAACAGGGGAAACCCCAGCAGGAAGGCGGGAAGAATTTGGATTATGAATTAAAATCCGGTCAACCCCAGTAGGACCCGACCCGGAAGCTTTCGATCTGGAGCAAGCAGAGAGCAGACAAGGTGTGAATGAAACCGCCTTACCGGCAGGATGGGGAGTGGCCGGGGAGAAGGGGAGGACGCTAAAATAGGGTAGGACAAAGAGGGGGTGACCTGTTTCAAAAGAACATTCTGAGGGGAAGGATGAGGAGAAGGGATGGCAATAGAGGGGGAGGGAGGTGAAGGAGAGGGTGAAGGAGGAGGAAGGAGACCAGGGCCAATAACAGGGGAGGGAGGGATCCGAGCGGTGGAAGAGAGGCAAGAAAGTGAAGGAGAAGGAGGAAAGCTAGCAGTGTAGGGGGAGGGGATGAGGAAAGACTCTTAGGCCAGAAGAAGCAGAGAGTAGGATAGGGAGAGCTAACCGAGCAGCTCGGGTGAGAGGTCTGGAGGAAGAAGATCCGGGAACAAGGTTAGAAAAAGGGGAAGCAGGGGAGGATTCCTTACGGGCTTTCCTCCCCATGGGAGGCAGCAAGCAAGATACATGGGTGGCAGGAAGGCTCTGGTGTCGGCAATACGTCGGAGAAGAGGAACAATGCGGCTCAAGGAGAAGGATCAGGGAGAAGGATGGAGTTTTCTTTGATTAGATGGGTTGGAAACTCATCTGATTTGCATGATATCTTGTTTGATATGTTAAAAATAGATTTGGTTTGTTCTAATATGTTCCACCATGAAAACCCATAGATTTGAGACGATTAGAATCAACCAAAATTGATTTGGGGATCAAAGGGATGAGAATCCCGAGATCTGAGAATCCCCATATCATACCCTGTCGGTACCTACCTGCACACCGGTGAGGGTACCGACAGGGCCTTGGATATAGGCCAGAAAGGCCCATCGGCACCCACCGGTACACCGGTGAGGGTACCGATGGAACACCCAGATGCACAAAGGTTTGGGATTTGATTAGAAATTGATGTGGAATCGTTCCATTGACTTTTGGACTCAAGATAGACCATAGAAATTATCTTGGAGTTCCATAATAGTTGGTACCCATCAATCACCTTGGATTTGATTGTAAATGACATTGGACTGGATTTGAATTGATATTGGATTTGAATTGATTTGATATTTTTTAATAATATATTGCATGCATGCTAGGCTGATGTAGAGTGGTAAGAAAACCCTGGAGGTGGGAAATAAGGGTTTCCTTTTTTGCATTCCTATGGGTTGACTATATGCCTTGTGGACTGAAATCCCCACTTAAACTAGGGTAGGATGGTTGTAAATTCCTTTTCGGGTTGGAATACCTTGAGTAATTGTACACTCTTAAGAAAGAATTGGATTGGAAATTTCGAGAGTAGCATCTACAATGAATTAGCACAATGGTGACCTTCTGCCATGGGTTAGCGTCCGGAACGGAGAGGGACATCCGACTGTTCTTAGTGGCCTATGCCCGAAATTTGTTATTATATTTGGTTTGTGAAGTTAAAGGGCACTTAACAAACTATATTAGTCTAACCCATTCATTTGCATATCATCATTGCATTCCTTGTTTGAGCATTCATCTAGAGTATCTGCATTCTTCATTCATTGCATCTTATATCATCATTAAACTCATAATTTTTATCTATTATATTGCATGCTTCTACTCACGACTTGTAATAACCTGAACTTTTATGGGTTAATTTGTAATTAATTTAAATATAAGGTTAATTTGAAATTTTGATAGTAGCCATTATGTTTGACTTAGACTGATTGTGATTGGTGGGTTGCACCATAGGAAACTAGGTGCTTCACACACAATCATAACTCTTTAAGTTAAGATGTGTGGCTAAGATCTTGTAGGAACTTAGATCTAAAGGCTATAATTAAACTAAGGTGATTAATAAAATAATATATAATTAGGATTATAAGTTATAGTAAACAAAAAAAAGTCATTAGTAAAGAATAAAAGCTTAAATAGAAAACTGGGTTAATGAATTAATCTAGAATTAACCAAACAGGGTCTAACTCTAATAATTAATTAGACAGAACTTAAGTAAAGCCCAATCAGACTTAGACCCAACAAGACTAAGGCCTAATTAGATTAATTAATAGATAATTTTCGAGATTAATGAACTAGGACACTTAAAGATTTAGTTATAATGGAACTAGGATTCCAGACCAATATCTAAACACTTTTATTTTTGGAAGGTAAGGTGAGGTTTTATAGAGTGGAATGAAAGTAAAACTGTACAAGCTAATGTGGTTAGCAGTTCCACAAATAACCCTAGCAAAGTGGGGTAAACCAATAGTAAATCAAATTACAACAGGCCTAGAATATACTCATTGAACAAACGTGGGTTGAATTCTCCAATTATAACAGAAGGATCTGTTAGCAGTAGTGTCTTGAACATACCAATTCCTTGTAGTGATTGTCTGCCTAATAGTGTTCTTGATGTCTTCCAACATGTGCTCTTTGTCTGAACATTGAGCCTTGAATACCCTGGTATTTCTTTCCTGCCATAAGAAGTAAAGTACAACATTGAAGCGAAGACAAAGAGTCTTGGCCTTAATATCAGATCCACACAAGTGTTGAGAACACCATGTAACTTCTTCAGACCATACTAAAGCAGTTCTGAAAATACCAGAATGTAAAAGGAGGTGGTGCTACACCCAAACAGTGCAGGGGAAATCGAAGAATAGGTGCTCAATAGATTCAGATGATGATCCACAGAGGGAGCAACATGAATGATTGATGATGCCCAATCTCACTAACTTATCTTGGGTTAAAAGTCTCCCTCTCAAGGCTAACCAAGCAATAAACTTGTGCTTTGGGACAACCCCTTTAAACCAAATAAGGGGAGCCCAAGGCACAGGTTGACCATGACTTTTATAGTGCTCCCAGGTCTCCTTAGTGGAGAACTCCCATATTTAGAGGGGACCCAATTCAGTTTATCAGTTTGGAAGTTGTAGATAGGGATTGAAGTGAGCTGGTCCCATAAATACAGCAGATTGGGGTCAGTACCAATAACCCAGTGCCCATTAGATATCAACCTGTTCACTTTGTCATCAATCTTAAACCCAGCACTATGTACCATTTTGGGGGTAATATGAGCAATGAGTGGGCTGTTGGGGTGCCACATATCCCTCCACAGCCAAATATCTTGACCATTAGCAACTTTGAACTTACATAAAGGGTCTAACCTTCTCTCTAGACTGTAAGATCTTTCTCCAAGACCAAGAGCACCCAGTGGGTGGTTTAAGAGCCCAGAAGCACTTTGATTTAATCAGATTAGCATAGACCCACTTCACCCATAATGATTTCTTTCTACTGATAATTTGCCATACTAGTTTATATAAAGCAACATGATTCCATTGAACAACATTAGACAGCCCCAACCCTCCATCATTTTTAGGGAGACATACATCATTCCAAGCCACCTTGGTCATCTTCTATTTCTGGTCATTGCCATCCCAAAGGAATCTATAACATAGATGATTCAGTGTTTTGAGGATTTTCTTGGGGAGCAGAAAATTAGAACTCCAGTGGATCTGAATTGAAAAGAGTACTGATTTAATCAGTTCAAGTCTGCCAGCATAGCTCAGTGTTTTGAATTTCTATCTTTGAACTTTTCTGTTAATTCTTTCAATAAGATCCATACAGTCTCTGATCCTAAGTCTTCATGAGATAAGGGGTACTCCTCAGGTAGTTAATGGGGAGCTTTCCTTCAGCAATACCCCAAATAGATTTAATCCGCTCAAGGGTATCAGGCTGGATAGCAGCTGCAAACAACTGAGATTTGGTGTGGTTAACTGAAAGACCAGTGAACTCAGTGAAATCATTCATAGCATCCTTGAGCAGCTTAGTGTAATAATGACCCTAAACCTTAGATAAGGGTGAGGGAAAGGTTCACATTGGTTGTGCCCAAGATTCCTAATTAATTGAGTGAAAATCTCTTAGTAGATTGGCTAATGTATGGTTCACAAAGGAGAAGTTCACACTTGTGGCCCCTTGGGAATTGTCGCTATGATCCGAAATAATTGAGGCGATTGTGACCTATAGGTCAAAGCTCCTAGAAACTATGATGCACACATAGAATAATCCCTTAACACCACTGCCATGTATTGGAGGAATGAATTTACATTGGTGGGACATTCTCGGGTATTGGATTAAGATCGGATGTGGAGCATACACTAATCGAATGCCAAACAGCATGCATTACCTGCATATCACATTCATTGTGCATGGATCACATGTGGTGGTC
>JAUPMG010022072.1:0-15096 GCA_031762675.1 Pachysandra terminalis | reverse complement strand
ATGGCAAGCATGTGTTTTCTATAGTTCACAGGAGATGTCACATCCTCCACCTGCAAGAGAATTGAAAATAATGCTTTAATTATCCTTCAAGCTTAGTTTTTGTGCAAGCTTCAAGGATCACAATGTAAGTATTGAACAAGCATAGCAGAAACAAATATCAGAAGCAGCTAACAGAATTAATAATAGGAACAACAGTGACAACAATGGCTTATCCCAACTAACAAATACAAATCTTTTTGAAAAAGAAAAAATACAAATAAAATTTAATTTCTCACTCCCAAGTAACAATCGTCATAGAGATCTTCTCTTTCTTCTCGGGATCAACGCCAGCCTCATCGTCGTGCGATTCAGTATCACAAATATATCGATGCTGAACCAAGCTTTGGCTTGGATTCGTTCTGTTGATCACCAAAAATTAGTTCGTAATGAAATGAAAAATAAGAGAGAGGAAATTATAATTCAAATAAGTGCTTAAGGTTGAATTCTTGATTTTAGGAGAGTTGTGAAAGAGAAATGAATGAGGTAATTAGTAATTGGAAAGTGTGGGAATTGGAGAAAGAAACGGAAAGAAATAGAGAAGGACATAGGAAGTAAAGATGAGATAAACGGTCAGTTAAAACGTAAAAAACGGATTCAGTAATACCGCCGTTCGAGTATCCTCACCTGAAGAAAAGGGTTAATGATATATACAAATCATTTTGCAATAAGTAATTTTGTTTGATAAACCACTTAATTTAGATGATTAAACCCACAAAAATTGCTAAGTAGTAATAGGTAATTTTTTTTTTATGAACCACTCATTTAGGTAATTGTACCAATACAAAATGGTTAAATTAATCAAGGCAATAAGGAATATGGTCGGTTGGTATGGCGAAAGGACAAAAAAAATAGTTTTCATTAAAAATTAAAAATTAATGCACAGAAAGGGATATATTGTAACTCTTATGTGTATTATTGTTTAAGATATTAATTAGGTTATTAAGTGATATATTAACATGACCCATTGTATCATGTGAAGAGGACACATGGCATTAAATTGGATTAAGATAGTAATAAAGTGTGTAGGTCCCACATAAATTATTGTAATACCTAAAATAACTTTTTTTTAAAAATAAGAGTTTAGTTGTATTGTTATGTAAATTATATAAACAATTAAGGATATATTTGTCAAGAAAATGATATTTAAAAATTTAAACATTTGTTTTTACAAAAAATTTCAAGTAAAAGACAATAAAATTATGCTTTAATATTATATTACTCAAATAATTACTACTTAATTTTAAAATTATTGTAGTTATAAAGGATAATATAGTAAAACAACAGGTAATAAAAATATATTTAATCAAAACCTTAAAAAATTGGTTCAACTTTTAGTAATATGATATTTAATATCCGTAAGTGTCCCTTCTTTGGACTCTATTTTTATGCTACGTATCCAATTTAACCACTAACTCTTAATAAGTATATCAACTTTAATCCACCAATGTGGTGTGGACAATGGACGGGTGGAGTGTCGAAAGCGGAGATGAGAATGAGGATGGAATATTTATGTGTACTCATTTTTTTTTCTTCTTTTGTGTGATCACGAGGATAGAATATTTATGTGTACTCAATTTTTTTTTTCTTCTTCTGTGCGATCCCTTTGTAGTTGGTTGTTAATTTTATTAATTTTGGTCTTGGAGTGTATGTGTTTGGAGGGAGATTCTCTCGGGGAAGGAAGACTTGCGGAGGAGGACACATACCAAGGGAGCAAGATTCTTTCATTAGCGATATTTTCCTCCGTGCCCCGTTCTTTCGTCAATTCTTTGATATGAATATATTTACAGGTACTCTCATTTTCCTCTCTTAAAGGAAAAAAAATGTACTTTAATGAAAAGCTCGCTCATCACTTATAGTAATACAAATCCTCTACTTTATTATTTCTTCATTTTTTCATATATATTCCTTTCTTATTTCTTATTATACTTTGGTACATATTTTTTCAATACTCTGTCTTATCAGTATAATTAATGACCTCACACGTTAAAACAAGTGATTACTCTATCAATATTTAATCCACCGTAACTCAATCTTACTCTATCAAGCTTAATACACCATAACTTAATATATATCCTAAGAAATTTAATGACCAAGAACTCTAATTTAATTCATTTTATCTAGTAATAATAATAATAATAATAATAATAATAATAATAATAATAACAATAATTTAGCACTTTGTTCTATATTCCATTATTTTTTATTAGATATAATTACTTTTAATCAAAAAATTTAGTAAATTAAATGTACAAATATTATATTTTTATTTATTTTAAAATTTATCTTTTTTATATAAAATTATTCTTAGATAATGAGGTATATTTCATTAAATTATTTATATAAATGTTATATTATCAATTTAATTTAATAAATTAATTTTTATCTTTAATATTTTAATATATTACTATTTAGTTTAGTTTTCAACTTATCTTTTATTTACTTTTTTTTGTTCTGTCCATTGCACGAGTTTTCTGCTAGTATATATATAAGCTACAAGCTACAATAAGTACTTATAGAAGCCGGACCAAACTTAGCTTTATTGTCAACGAAAAGCAAACCTTGGCTTTAAAATTATAATCGAGGATTTGATAAAATATTTCCAGACTATTTTCATTTGAAATTTTTTGTTGTAATTTCTTTTCTTCCTCTTCTGATGCTGTCTTCCTGGTCCTGGACTACTACTTTCCATAGTTAGTAAGTAATGTTTTCTTTGTATGATAAATATATAAATTTGTTGAAAACAAAGAAACAATATTAAGTGAAAAACATAGTGTTTATACTTGGTTCCAACTCAGGTATCGTCCCGGTCCGATCCCGAGTTAGATCGTCGATCCAACTCAGGATCGAACCGACTCAGACAATGTTAAATCAATAAAAAAAATTTAAAATACCCAACTCGGACGATTCGACTCGCCGATTCCGAGTTGGATCACCCGATCCATATCGGGATCGGACCGAGTCATTGTATTTTGCATCAAAATAAGGATTGGTTTTAACTCGGAGATCGGACGATCCTTTACACTTTGGTGAAAAGTGTATATGTAATAACCTAAAACCCCGAAGAAATTTTTTCCTTAATTGATGTCTTTATTTGGTTGTTTTAATTAGTAAATATGCATACAGTATTGTGTTTAATTTAAGTTAGGGTGTTTCCGTAATTTAGTGTGTTAGTTGGTGGCCCTTGTGAAATTAGACCTTCTCTTTGGGGTAGTCTTGTAAACGACTTTTTTCCCTAACTGTTTTGAACGCACAACCGTGCGTGGAACTGGTCGCGGGGGAGCTACCTTGGACGTGTCCCATTGCTGGAGCTATTGAGGGACAGAATTAGGGAGACAATCCCTATTCCATCTTTCCTTCAACCTCATTCTTCTCATTCAAAACTTGAAATGAGAACTGTTGTGTTTTGAGAGAGAATCGTACGAGAGAGAAAGAGAGTTTGAAGTGTGAATCTGAAACCATCCATTGTTTCAGATTAGAAGGAGAGGAGGAGTACCGTGTTCGGAGCTTTCCCATTCGCATGACTCTACTCGAATCCAAACCCGTACGTAGCTTATCCGGTTACAATTATATGATGATATATGATGCATTGTTTTCACCATTCGAGAATGATTGTATTGTTGATTTATGGGCTTGATTTATGACTTTAAATCTCTTAGTATTATTCTACTTGTGTTAGGATAACTTATGAATAAACCATTGCTATACATGCAGATCTGATTAGTCGAATCATGTGAATTAGAATTTCTGTATGCAGTTTTTATCACTCTGTTTTCATGAAGTTGTTGAACTACATGATAGTTGTAGTAGAGATTTGAATTGATTTTTATTCATGAATTCCATAGCATAAAGATGTGTAGACTTGACTAAGAATTGAACCAGATATGTTATTATATCCACCCTGGTTATAAGAACCCAGTAAAACAGAGCAGCAGTGACTTCTGTGTCACTGTCTTCAGAGACTGCGATTGAGCGTAAAGTGCGATCGAGCGCAGTGCATTGCGATCGAGCAGAATTGCACAGAGACAGTACCTAGTGTAAGACAAGTGTGAGGGTTTGGATGTCTTTTGGTTCGAACTTACTAGTGCTTACTGATGGGATCAAGTGGGGGTCTAGGGTCTATTACCTGCAATGATAGTAACCTACTTGTTGCCTGTAGCATGAGCAACCTATTAGACACACTCCTCAGTTGGTATACGCTTAGGTAGGAACAGATATTGAGACATTTTGTATAATTATGTTTTGTCATCATAGGAGTGTGTAGGATGGGTCTCAATGGCTTATTCACGTGTATGGGAGTGTGAATAGCATCTGAGGGGATCTATCATCCATGTTCTATAGGAGGGTGCATTCATACTGTGTTAATGTGAATTGCTAAGTGTGTCCGCTTGGTGGGAAAGATACGGTTGCTTAATCTCGTTGGTTGAAAGTCTTACAAAATAAGTTATGAATCATAGTTGGTTCATAAGGTCGACTAAACCTTGGGTATTGTACACTCTAAATCAGCATATGGTGGGCTTCGAACCACGGGTTAGCGCCCGGATCGGAGACGGGACAGCTGGATGTTCCTGGGACATAATCCCGAAATTGTGGTGAAACTGCAATGAGGGGCACTTAATAGATCATATAAATATAGGCATAACTACATCGCATTGCATTTCTTGATTGAGCATACATTAGGCCATCTGATTGATCATTCTAACATCATACTCATATCATACCACATGTTATTGATTCCTGTTGTATTATCGTTTTATCCGGAGTTTTTGTTATATATGATGTATAAATTGTTGACTGGATCATGCTTGCTGAGTATTCAAAACTCACGCAACTTTCATGTTGCATGTCGATACTGATGATGGACGTGAGCGGTTCATTATAGTTTATTTGTTGTTCTTTTATCTATTTTGTACGAACTTGGGTTATGACTTTGAGATGTAATAAGGCTCTTCTGAAGCTATTGTTTAGACATTGATTTACTTTCTTTTGTACTTTGCTTCCGATACTCTGTGAGATGAATAAAGCAGTCTTTTATTTCATCCTTGCTTTGGTTTTGATATTGTCAATCCGCGGTCCAGAAATGGATCCCGAAGGTTATGCCTCGTGATCCGTGAAGAACCAGAATGGAAATTGGGAAGTGAATCCCAGACAAAAAAATAGAAACCAGGAATGTTTGAAATATTTATTTTGGTAAAAAATGCAATATTCCCAAGCCTTGATATAATCCCAATATGAATAAGGTGTTCGATTTTGATGCTGGTAGAAATATTTCAGAGTATTGATATCCCCCCATTTCTGCTTTGAAACGATACTGAGAATTTGGAATTTGGAGTAAGCAAAATTATGAAGATCATGAAGATTTTGGGAGTGAGTGATGAGAAGAGATTTAGATTTTGTGAGTATAGATTCGTAAAATTGACGGGTTTTTGGTCCATCAAAGGAAAAATGTGAATTGGGTGGGAAATATTGGGCACTAATATTATTGGCTGGCATAATAATTTCATTATATTCAATGGCGATAGTATTTATTGTTCCGTTAGGAGCATATTTATTATACTCTTCCTTTTTTGTGAAAGTTATTCTTTGAACATTGACACCAATAAGAATATTGTATTTGATAAATGTGAGGATCCGTTGATGATAGCTTGTTTGTATGGTGGAGTTTTTGAAGAATTGCCTTCGATGACTTGTTTGCCGTGGTTATTTTTGTTCATCATTTTTTCCCTGTAAAGACTCTCGAGAAAAAAAGTCAGGAAGTGAATTGGAATCTCCTTTAATATGCTCTATTTGAAAATCAAAGATTGATAAAATAGCTTGCCATCTGACAAATATTTGTTTAGAAGCCAAATTTTTGATATCTTTTTCTATAACATCTTTTGCAACTTTACAATTGATTCGTAATAAAAATTCTTGATTGAACAAGTCACTTCAAATTTGGAAATACAATGAATAATTGAAAGAATTTCTTTTTTGAAAGTAAAATATTTAGATTGAGAAAGCTTCTAAGTGCCAGAAGTAAATTTGACTAATTGTATATTATTGATTTTTGGATTAACTTGTTTTAATATTCCTCCAAAACCATAGTCAAAGACATCAGTTTAAAGGTTTACTACTAAAAAATTAGACTTTAGCGGCGCACATTTAGTAACAATAAAAAAAACCACCACTTTGGATTTACTATAATGGCGATTTTAATGAATGTCATTGAATATCATTTACAGTGGCGGCGAATACAGAAACTGGTCAAACTTTTGACCGCAAGAAAACAAAACTTACCACAACGTTAAATACTTTTGTCCACGACGAATAGTTCCACGACTTACAAACTCTTCGCGCCAAACTGTCTTCCACCTTCGCGCGACTTCAATTTTCTCGCTTCCGTCTTCCACCTTCCACCTTATCTTCTTCCCCACAAAGGTAGGACACGCAACCCTTTCTCTCGCTCGTTCTTCTCGCTTCCCTCTCTCTCGCTCGCTTGTTCTCTTTCTTTCTCTCTCTCTCTATTTCCCTCTCTCTCTCTCTCTCTCTCAATCTCGAGATTCACCATTGCTGAAGGATTTGGAGCGCTCTCTCTTTCTCTCTCTCTCTCTATAGCTCTCTCTCTCAATCTCAAGATTCACCATTGCTGAAGGATTTGGAGCTCTCTATATCTCTCTTTCTCTCTCTATTCACCATTGCTGAAGGATTTGGAGTTTTTTAAAAGGGGTTTTACTGATTCTTCACAGACCACCGAACGTCTAAAACCCATCTCCATTCTTTTTTTCATTCCGAACAACCCGAACCCCAAAACCCTTAGCAGAAACGTTTTTTTCCCTTATTCAACTTCATTGGAGACATCTCTAACAGGGCTTATTTTCCCTTATACCAAACCAAATTGATCAAATTATTTGGTTCAGTCTTCTTCCACCATTATCGATTTTGCCAACGTTGGAGACATCTTTAACAGGGCTTATTTTCTTCAATTGTTTCTGCTGCAATTCTAAACCAAACCTGAGCAAAGGAGCTTAAATCAAAGATATTATTAAGAATCAAAGGTTGCTAAATACTCTACAGGTACATTAGATTATGCTTCTCTTCTTTTAGGTTGATTTTTTTTAATATCGATTTCACATTATAGAACATAATTGTATCTATCTTGTTTGGCATGAGCGGATGTTAGAATGGGTGAAATCGAGTTCTATTACTATCGTGATCGGAGCTCCTTTTTCTGATTTGGTTTTGGTTCAATCCTTGATTCAGTCTACAAGCTGTTTTGAACTTACTCTATTTTTTGGGTTTTATCTAATGCTCTGATTGTTTTGTTTTATTTTCTTTTACTTAACATCAGTTGATTGATATTTTTGCATTTTCATTGCTTTCCCCTTATTTGGTTAATTTTTTGAAGTAATTTATCCATCATTGTTTTCCACTTTTGAAACTTGCTTAAAAGAAATTCATAGTTTTCTGTAAGTCATGGCTTCCTTACTCAATTTTTTTACCTCTTTTATTTGTTTGTGAATACATTAAATTCCAACTATTTTTTTCTTTCATAACGACCATCTTATTCCTGTTTATAGGAACTCTGATCGGAATCTTCTTCACTGAACTCGTCAAGACAGACCTCTCCGTGCTCTACTCATGATTTCTGTGAGTTTTGCATAATTTGTTATTTCTGTATTATTGCGCTTGTGGGTAGATTAAAAAAAGGGGTAGTTCTTTGAGATTCTGAAAAAACCTTGAAATGAATTATTTTATTAATCATGTTAATAAAATAACAGGGTTAATGCTCTGTAATGCTCTCAATATGTTAGAAGTAAAGAACATGTGCCTTTGTTAGAAAAGGTACTATGAAGAAATACATATCCTTTCCCTGTTCATTTGGTTTTGAATTGTTTGTTCTCTATTTGTGAGAATTAATAGGCCAAAAACAAATAGGTAAAAAGCAATCACCAAAACAGTCTATCAAGGTGTATATGTGCCTCTGAAAAGAACATGCCCTGTTTCCCAATGAGAAGAGAAGGATTATTGATCATCTAATGGCTTTACAAGCAAAATAATGGATTTCTTTGGAAAAAGTTGTAGCAAATATTTGCACACTTAGAAGATATAGAAGCAGGAAAACAATCCAATTTTTTGAAAAATAAAAATACAGACTAAAAGTCTTCTTCGATTTATGTAAAGTTTATAATTGCAGCAGTAATACTATATGTTTGAGCCTATAGAATTTCTTGCCACTATGCACCATATTTGAGATGTTATAGTGTGCAATTTAGGATGAGTTCCCTTCCTATTGATGTTAGCTTGTAAGCAGAAAATATTTTAAATGATATCTCATTTTGAGTTCACAATTTGTAATGGTACATCAGACATCATAGGTCAGTTGTCTTCCAACTATTTCTTCATCACTTTTAGATATTAGTTAGATTCCAAAGAACAATTAGCTTTAAAATAGTAAAGTATGTAGATGAACTAACACAATCTTATGACGTGAACACAGAAAGGTGGAATATTGTCTGAACAACTGCTCACAGAGTGATTGTAGACTGTATCTGCTAATGGTTGGATGAGCCATAGGATGGCTAACACTTAATGTAATTAACTTAAGAAAGCGAATGTAATTTAATCTTTGAACAACCGGAACTCGAAATAGAGTTTACTGCTGCAAAAATTGTTCCATAAATTCCACATGAACCAAAAATGAATAAATAAATAAATAGATAATGTCCTGCCTCAATGTGATTCTGTTCAACAGTGGATCAGAATATTCTGCTGCTCATGATACTTAGTCAAAGGATACTAAGCATGTCTTCTTTTTACAGATCTAGGGGGCATAAAAAAGCTAATCAAAGAAGAAACCTTTTTGTCCAAACCATAAGCTGAATCACTTTTAGAATGATAACACATTGTAGGTTATTGAAGCAGTCTGGTATGGCATTTTATATGTCCATAACCATTTTGAAAGTAAATGCAAGGCATGTAAATAGAACATAAACCAAGCTGTTCATCTATAGATTAAGCCATTGCAGCTACAAATTAAGGTATGCGAAAAGATAACTGGAGGAGCTTCCTCTAGAATTTTATATAGCTGAAATATAAAATGTCTTTGTTTGTAAATATATTTCGCCAATAAGAAACTTGAACTAAATGTCCCAATTATAGAGGGGGATTCATCTCCAAAGAAAGGCAAGAGCCCTTACGACAAAAAATACCATTGGACATCGCACTTTCCAACTTAGAAATCGGATGATACCATTTTTGTGAATGAAGAACACTATGGCAAGATTAAAAAAAATGGATTGGAAAAAAAAAATCTCATTTTCACCATGATCCAAAATCGGAGTCAATGAACAAGTGCCCAATTTAAAACAGAAAAAGCTAAAATAGAAAAGGGAAATTAAAAGGAGTAATCTATAATATTCAATATGTCACATTGAAAATAAAATTTGTGAGAAATTTATAACAAATGTTTTGTATATAATGGAGGTGAGTAAAAATAAGACAATGATTTTAAAGAAAAATCTAGATAAGAACTATTGAGGTCCATATGATACAAGTTGTGGCTAAAAAGAGAAATGGATTCCACAGCAGAAGGTACTTGAAGATGCAATCAGAAAACAGAAAAGGAAAGTACTACACTAAGACTAACCAATAGACTACAAGAAGGAATAAACAATGATGAGATCAAAAAACAATGCGGTATTAGAATAAAAAAAATCAACTAGTCACTTAAGAAAGGACTGAGAGTCCTTGCTAGTATATGCATTGAACATACTAGATGTTGTCAGTTTTAATCACTGGGTCCTGAGCAATATCGAACAATCTTTGCTCTGTGTGGACAGTAGAAACTTTCTATCTCATGTATGCATTTCAGCATTTACAATAAGAGAAATCAAATCATACACTGTTCGATTACTCTTTTATCCAGCATAATTTGAGGTAGGTTAAAGACATGATGTACGTTGAAATATGGAATGTATTCTCAGAACCCTCTGAAGTTTTTGCATCAGATGGATGTTCTTTCAGACATTCAAAACCTCTAAACAATAATACAATGGCTATACACTCAATGGCTTGTCTGCAACATCAACTGTCCAGTCCACTCAGTAAAACAGAGGCTTTATTTAAGCAGTTTTATAGAAACTCGAAATATTTGTGAAGTTTAAAAATTACCAAACAGCACTCACTCACTTATAATGCAACCTTGAGTTAATATGCTTCACCAAATGATGAAAGTATACTTTGAATTTATGGTGGATAATTGCATAAGTGATGCTATATGTTTTGAGTCTATAGAATTCTATATGTTTGAGTCTATAGAATTCCTTCCAATCTAGGATGAGTTCCCTTCCTATTAAAAGGATTTTTTGTAGTGGTACATCAGAAAGCGTATGTCAGTTGGCTTTCAATCAATGCTTCCTTACCTTTAGATCTTATTCAGATTACTAAGAACACATACCTTTAAAAAGTAGTAAATTATGTGGATGAACTAACACACTGATGATCTGAACATAGAAAAGTAGAATCCTATCTGAACAAGTGGTCAAAGAGTGATTGTAGACTGTATCTGCTATAGGTTGGATGAGATATGGAATGGTTTAACACTTAAATTAATTGACCTAAGAAGCTTCATCTATATGAAATTAAACTTAACTAACAACCTAAGAAGGGGACTGTGAACTCACATTCCAGAATTCTAAATAAAATTTACTGTTGGAAAAAATTGTTCTGTTAACTAGGAAAACCATTACCAAAAAAAAAAAAAAAAAACTAGGAAACCAAAATTTTGTATATTAAAAGCTCTAAACCAAAATTTTGTATATTACAAAGGCTAGGCTTGTCGTTGCAGTATTGAGTTTTGATTTTGATCATTGTCTCAGGTCCTAGAATTTCACAGACTGCTTTAATTTCACAAAACAACTAAAGAAATTCTAGATTCAAAGGCACTGGTAACAAGCCACAACACCTACATCTTGAAAAGGAGTAATTAAGGGAAAAATAGTAAATTACTTAGACACCCCTACCCATAATATATGGAAACTCCCTCAATCGTTTAGTAGGAGATATTTACCTTCTTTATTGTTTGCAACGACACCTCCCTTCTGTTAATGCACCCTCCATAACAGGAGAATATTCTTTGAATTGAAAAAATCATTTCTATTGTGTTTGGGAAGAAAAAAAAATAAAAAATAAAAACATTAGCTACTATGTATCTTTGGATTGAAGCAATAGATAAAATCTAAACAACTAAAGAAGAGAGAAAAAAAAAAGAGAGGTGGTTCAAAGGATTAATCAAAGAGAATCAAAGGATAATTGGTAAAATCATCTTCTTCTTCTTTTTATATAAATATTTTCTGACACTTACCCTTAGAAAACCCTTTAGTTTTGACAGAGAAGGGAGGTAAGTGTCATTGGTATTAGGGAGTGTTTACATATTATGGCCAAAATACAGGTGTGGTGTCTAAGTAATTCATCCAAAAAAATAATGATTGTTACCCTTGTGATTGCATCTGTTTTATTCTTAGTTGATAAACACTAGGCAAAACAGAGGCTTTATTTTATTTGAGAAGTTTTATATAGACTCAAAAAAAGATGTGGAATTTTAACGTTAGAGTTAATAGGCTTCACCAAATGCTTATGCCATGAAAGCAATAACAAGTTTGGAAATCCTGATAAGAACATATCTCTTAAATATTTTGCTACTATTCTATCTGAAACATGTTTGCTTCTCTCTCTTTTTGATCTATTTTGAAAAAAAAAAACAAGACATAGATTATCTATAACACTTCATAAGCTTGTGTGATACAATTCTCTTAACATTTTTCATTCTCATATGGTCAATTATTTTTGTTTTGTTTAATCTGTATTATTTGTGTAATACAAAAGTGTGACTGCTGCTCTATAGAAGCTTTATATTCCAGCAGTTAGCATTAAGTAGCTTTACAAATTCTGAATGATTGGAAATTGTAGTTATTCGTTATGATGTGATGGTAGTCTTGTTTTGATTATTGTCAACTTGTTCATTTGTTTATTGCTGTATAATGTGTTCTTATTGTACTGCTCCTTAGGAACTATATCTGGATTTGCATGTACACTTTGTTAGGACTGATAATTAGTACTTAAAAACTCCGATACGTTATACAAGAAGTTTCAATCTGTTCTTTTAATTGTTCTTATGTTTGAGTGGTAATTCAGGATGTAAGTTTATTTACAATTTATTTCTCTCATTGTAGGAATGACTGATTATAATTAATTACTCTAATTTCAGGATGACATGAGCAATCTAATGGCATGTACACCGCAAGGGTAAGAGGATGCTATTGCTCGTGATGATACATTCTCGCGGGTTATGGGACCTGACAAGCACAGACTTGTACGCATGTGTGGATTGAGTCAGACCCCGACCAGGATGTGGGGCCCATCATCTTCGACCCAGACTGGTACCTCTAGCCATGAGGTGAATGCCATGAGGAACCAGATTCAATCGCTATAGGATACCCTCGCTCAGGTTGAGGTCGAGAGGAGTCAGAAGGAGGCTGAGTTGAAGGCTCATATAGGGTCGAAGAGGGAAGAGACGGAGGCGAAGATGAAGGCTGAGATGCAGAGGATATTTTGCCAAGTTCAGGAGGAGGCTGTATATATCGAGCTACCAAATGTTATAATATTTTATTTTATTATTTATTTATCAAACTGCAGTCAAGCTAATTTCGAATTTAATTGCAGAGCCCGTATTTCAATTCATACCAGTCGGGACGCTCCAGCACACAGCCTCCTGATGACGATCTTGATGGGCCGAGTAGTTTGCTCGACGATCTTCATCACGCAACTATTTATATGCTACTAGCTAGTCTTTGTATATATTTTTTCTATTTCTAGAAATCTCCTTTTTTTTTGTAAAGTCTACTATTTATTTTGCTGTTTATATTTCATTCCTTTTTTTATATGGAGAACCGTTTTTTTTTCTCTTTTAATTTCTTTGATAATTGGTATTGTTACTACCTGAAAAATATTTTTTCTTATGAATTGTGATTAAATCTAAGTCTCATCTTATGTGAATATGATGTCGCCTGTTACTTCACATTTCTTAAATAGTCATTTTAGATGTTTTAATTGTACTATCATATCATGTTATGGAATAATATTGTTGAGTAGTTGTTAATGAGCATCTTTAATTTCAAGCCATTGATCACTACTATTGCATATAGTTTTTTCTTTAAGTTTTTCCCCTCTCTTTTCTTTTCTTGTAGATCTTTACTAATCTACTGGTTCTATGGTGATAGGCATCAGGTAATGTTACTCTTGAAACAGTGCACAAGATTGGACAAAATGGAGTCACCTACATTTCCAGGTAAGTAGGCAGCTCTTCTTATGTGTTATTTGATATTTTATGAGAAAAGAAAATTTTATGTAACTGGGATAAACCAGTCCGCATTATATACCAAAGCCATTTTGAGTAGCATTGGTTTGATTGACTCTGTACTCTAGGCACAGCTCTAGCAAACATGCTTAGCTAACTATTGACAGGAGTATCACAGGCATAGCTCTAGAAAATGTATAAAGACACGTCCCAATATGGTCTCGGAAAATAGAAACATTATGTACAAAAAACTAGGTGCATAGCCATCATGACCAGCGATGCAAAGCTGAAAGAAAGCACTTATGACATGCAAAGCTTACCAGGGAGTGATATTCTGTATTGTTTCAGTTTTTTGTTGAGACATGTTATTGTTTTCTTGGGTTCTTCCTTTGTAGTCACTCTAGTTCTATTATGAGAATGACAGGGGATATGATAATGATAGGGGAGCTGTCACAAATAATAAGATATATTCTCTTATAATTTGTTTGTTTCTATTTTTATTCTCCAGCAAGAAAGAATCCCTCTACCTAGGCTTAGAACTTTTTTGACTTGCATGTTAAATGTTGTGGATGTGCTTTTCAATGTTTTTGACAATCGAGTTAGATAATCTAATCTCTTTAGGAGGGAAGTGTCACGATCCAAACTTAAAGGAAATTCACGTGGGAATCCCTTAGATACAAACCGTGACTCTTACCCCATATTCCTATGGGAGTAGAAAGTAATAAGAGCAAAACCATAGAAATATCACATAAGACTTTTATAAATTATTTTTACTAAAATTAATGAAATAATTACTAAGTCTATTACATCCAAAACAATCAAGTAAATCACAGAGGAAAAGAAATAAGAAATCCTATTCTCATGTTTAAATCAAATCCCTATTAACTAACTTATTACACAAATCTAAGTAAACCATCCCTACTACATATTCTACTAAAATAAGCAATTAAATCCTAATGATATCTATTATCTTCATCTTTGATTTGGTCTCCACCTTAATCACTATGGTTCTGTTGCGTACTCACTGAAGATCCTAAAATGGTTGCTCAAAGGCGTCAGCTACACTTAGCTCAGTAAATAAATCAATTAAACCACATTTTAGATTGGAATAGAGTCAAAGCTACTCTCCAATGATATAACATAGAAAAAAACAGAATATGATAAATATGATATGCAATGCAATATAAATGCAGGTCCAGTTATTAATGAATGCAATGCATGCTGATGTAATAATGAAAGGGTGATCACCAAGTGTGATCCATGCAAATACATATGCTGTGTAATCATGCATACTGTTTAGAATTCGAGTTATATAATCCCCACACTAGACCAATCAATTACTGAGCAAGATGTCTTAGCGAACCATCCCGCCATACAGGGCCACTCTCAGTAAGATATTCTATGTTCGCATCATAGTTTTAAGGGATTACTACCAAGATGGCATAATTCCCCTACTTATTTGTGGTCAGGGCAATGCAAAAATCCAAGGCATATATAAATCGGATCATAGCCTTAGTGAGTTTTACATAAAGCGAATGCCAACAAAATTTCACTCGGCATCCGTTACGTATAATAATACGCTATCAAGATGAAAATAATGGGGTCATATTGGAAAGGCGAAATCCCTCAACCAAAATAATCAGTCCGTCCGGGACTTCCTCACCATAGTATGATATTAGAATCATAACAACACTCAATTTGATCAGTACCGTCAACTGATGTGAAGG
>JAUPMG010022061.1:0-15096 GCA_031762675.1 Pachysandra terminalis | reverse complement strand
GCGCGATACGCTATATTTTTAACGTATCCTCGATAATACATAACAGTATCGTATCGACGAGGTCGATACGCGATACGACACGATATTTTGAACCATGCTAATACCTTTGATTGGCTTTTCACATTTCAAGAGAAAAATCCCTGGTTGGATTCATCCATGTTGATATTTGGATCGAGAAAAAAAATTAAATTTTTCACTAGAAGTCTTATTTGGTCATGAATAAAGGCTTTTTTTTGTTGATGAATATGAATAAATGCTTTTTAGATTAAAAAAGAGATCCTTTGTTGCAGAATTTAAACATCTTCTACCTTTTTTAAAGTGATACTTATGCCCTTCACTATAAACAAGTACCTAGCTAAAGGTCATGCTTAGTTGTTTGCTTGGTTGCATATGCAAGTACTAATTTAGGCTTACTAGGCGACGCAATGCCTAGTATTAAAACTCAAACTAGCCACACAAGCCCTCATCTTGGTGCTTAGGAGCTCGCCTTAACTAGAGGGAACGAATAACCTTCTCAAATCAGGTAAGTCCCAATAATGCAAACATTTAGACCCAATAGTTGACAAGTCAAACCAAAATTAAAATGCTAATTTTGGGTCTTGATGGTGTCATCATCGATGTTTCCAGTTCACACATAGGCACTTATGTAACCAGGGGGCCTGATCACATCTGTGATTGCATAAGCGACCGTGCAGAGATACTTGCTGTTGTGACGGGGTTGAAGGAGGCAGTAGGACATGGGTATACCCACATTGTCGTGGAAGGGGTCTCTTCATTAGTCATTTCTTGGTTAATGGTGAAACCGTGAAGGAGAACCATCCTTGGCGCTATGATCATCTGATTCGTTTTGTTCAATTCTTATGCGCTGATAGGGTGGTTTCTTTCAGGCATACCCCTGATGCAGGGAACCAGATGGCAGACAGGCTAGTGCGTGAGAGGGTGGTGAGGGAGGAGTTCTACTCGGGTCCCCTTATTGAGGAATTGATCTTAGAGGAGTAAGGGGCGAGTTTTGTATGTGTTTGTGGCTGTTTTGTTTGTGATTGGTTGTTTTTTGTATAGTTTGCTAATACTCTTTTGCTCACCTTTGGTGAGCATCTACATATTCTGCACTCTTTGATGATTAATGAATTGCTCTGTTAATTTAAAAAACAAAAGTGATCGCTTGTCTCACATATTGCTCAAAATTTTTTTTTGATTAAATATTGGGAAATTCAAAGAAAAGGAAAAATCAGAAAAAGATCCATAAAAATCATAAATAGCTCAAGTTCTAAAAGGCACTTACTTGTTAATTAGTATTCAAATAAAAGTTTTAAGTACTTAAAACTTGAATACACCATACCTCTGACCATTAGAATTGTGCTACTGCACAAGTGTTGTGTGGTCACATAATTGCATATTCATCTGCACAATATCTTGTATAGTCGCACAACTAGCATAGTCAGAAGGGACATCATATGTTCTGGTCATATATGTGACCATATAATTGCATATATGGTGGCTTTTGACAACACTGATCATGTCACCATAGTGTTTTCCCAGATGTCTTATTTCTGTAACTTCTTTCTATTAGTTTTGGTTGTTGTTTAGTTAAGTATATTTTTCCATCAAAGATGCTTCAGTAAGTTGCGGAATCTTAATTTTAGGCAACCACATGTATGTACGTATTTACAGAGATATACGCACAGTCACACACACATATTTATGGATATGGTCATGATGAAATTGAAAGCTAAGATTTCGAATGTTTGAACATCCTTTTCTGGAACAAACCACGCAGAGATCAGAATTATATCTCTTTAAAATTTAGATGAACTCATAGCTACATTTTTTTCATGCAGATTTGTATTCTATCTGTACATCAGTGAGGTTACTTGCCAGGTTTGTTGCTCTTATGTACCATCTCTTGCCTTTCGTGGTTTATTTGTTAGATATTTTTTTTCTCCGATATATTTCTATCTTGCATGACCATTTAACCACATCGTAACTTAATATAAAATCTAGATGACTCGGTCTGAGTCGGAACACCATAAAATTGATGTTACATTCACTAAGACCAATCCAAGACGGTTCATCGTGTGTTTTACCTGGACCAGGATGAGACAGACGCGATGCATTTTTCTGGGCTGAGAATTTAAGTTTAGGTTTCGTCATCACTGTTATTCTGATGAATCCTAACTATCTTTGTGGTCCTTATTTAAATATAGGTTTTCTTTGGGATTCTTTTGCTGGTTTATGTTCCTAATCTGGAGCCATATCCAGATTACACCCTAATTTGGACTGAGTCTGTTGACAACACAGAGTATGAACCACTTTCTGGTGGAGAGCAGATTTGTCCAGAGAGGCACGTCAACATATTTTCCAGTAAGTTATTTTCAAGCACATTCGAGATGATGTTATTATTGTGCATGTTGGTAACCTAGATTAGGTCTGTGGATGTGTGATAATGTTATGAAAAAATACACTTACTCATATATGATATGAAAGAAGGTGGGTAGATCTGTTTCTGGGATAATCTATTGTGTACTACTTGTTCTTTCGTTGCATGTTTACTCGCACTCCCACTCCCATCATCATCATTATATGCCTTATCCCCACTAGTTGGGGTCGGCAACAAGAATCTTGTTCCTCTATCACAATCTGTCAAAAATCATATGTTTAGCCAAAATACGAGTATGCAAATCCTTTTTGATTGATTGCATTCAGGTTTTTTTGGGTCTTTCTCTCCCCCTCTTAAAACCTTCTATGATTTCTCTCTCACACCTCACAGTTGCTTCCTTGGGTCTTCGTTTTATATGCCCAAACCATCTTAATTGACTTTTCTTTATCTCATCTCCTATTCGTTCCTCACCTTATCTTTCCTAGTCTTCCCACACATACATCTTAACATTCTCATCACAACAACGTTCATCCTATGCATATGTTGCTTCATTGTTGCCCAACATTCTGATCCATACATCATAGCAAGCCTAATGACTGTCATATTAAATTCCCACTCCCAACTCTTGAAAAGTTCTTCTCCAACAGGCATAACTTGGAATTTGGTTTGTTTAGGAATCCTAGAGAAGCTCATCTTGAAAAACTTGTCTTCCTCCTTGAATATCTAAATGTTTTCCCTTTCTAATGCTCCTTTTGATTCTAGAATTTCAACTTTAGGTTCTAATGGTCTTTTCTTTTTTTAATCCTGATTCCAGCATCTCTCTATTAACCCATTACAGCTCCCAGAGTTTCTCTTCAAAAATCTTGAAGTCCAAAACCTTTTTAGAGGTCAATGCTTTTGTTTGAACATTTAGTCTTCTAAAAATCAATATGTGTGATGCTCTTCAGAGGAGATGGAAGAGCAAGCTGTCTTTTACATATTTGGGTTATGTGGCGTGTGAGCCAGTAGACCATCTATTCATCTATTCCAAGGTCGCCTATGGTATTTGGTCTCATTTTTTGAGATGAGCAGATTGGAGGTGGATATTCTCCTTATCATAATGCATCTTCTTCAGCATTATTTTCCCTGTTTTGGAGTTCAAAAAGGGAAGGTAACTTGGATTTTTATTATCCTGGATATCCCTTTGTTCATTTGGGAAGATAGGAAAGAAACATCTATGAGAACAAAAACTAAAAATTGCGTACATGCAATTAAGGAGGATGTCTGATGCTTTTCACTCTTTGTTTATGGTTTTTAGGTGTGATTTTTGTTGTTTTGATGTGGTGTTAGGGTTGAAGATGAACCCTTTTCAATGTGAGCTATTTGGTGTGGGGAAGTTAGTAATTTGTATTATCTGAAAGTAAATGTTGTAGGACAACCTCTCTTCCCACCATGGAATGCACGTGGTTTGCTTTGATTCATTGCTATTATAAAATACACTAAAAGAAGATCCATGGAGCTATCTGTTGAAAGGGGGAAGCTTTCTTTCTTCCAAAATACTATATTCAGCCTTTCTTTTTATGAATAATGAAGATATATTAATAGAATAAATAGAATGTGCAAGGAGTCCTCAAGGAGGCCATGAAAGAAATACACACAATTAAAGAGGAAGGGCAAACACAAGAAACAGGTTTAAAACTATACTGCAAGCTCAAGATGGACTAATGCCGTACAACCCTAACACCCAACATCACCTTGGATGGTAATCGTACAAGAAGAAACTTCCTATCGACTCCCCCTAGCAAGCATGTCAACAACAACATTGGCCGACCTTGGCACATGGGAGAATGGGGTGTTCAAACCATGACCCAAGGTGGCTCCATACCTGACTAGGTGGGAAAGTCTCCATGAATGCATCTGTGAGAACCAAGATATAACTGTAGCTGAGTCATCCTCAATTATGATCCTGAGATCGTCTATCTTGGCCTCTCTTAGTCCTCAATAAGACCTAAAGTTCTACACAAATCGCATCTCCAATACCTTTAGAGCCTAAAATGAATGAATAATAGATCCTCTAAGGTCCTTAAAAAACTCCCAATCCCTAATAAACCTAGGTTCCTTGAAGTGGTCCCACCAAAGTTGAGCTCAATGGTACCATTAGTTGTGTGAGTGTGTGGATGGGGGGGGGGGGGGGGGGGGGGGTTTCAACATCCGATCTAAGATGGTAAGGTCCCTAAACTTAGGTAGGATATCAACCCAAGAAGCCACTATTATAAGCATGCTAGAATTTGTAATAGAACTAGTTCCCCTCCTATCCTCAAATGTGTTTGTTCCTCTCACCTCTAAGTGTCTATAAAGATGCAAAAAACAAAAAAGAGGGGGGAAGGGGGGTTCCACTCTTTGAATGTTGCCCGAACAAGGAGATGACAGGGCCACCACATCCCAGCATCCGATCTAAGATGGTAACTAGTAAGGTCCCTAAACTTAGGAAAGATATCAACCCAAGAAGCCACTATAAGAATGATAGCATTTGTGATAGAACTACTCCCCCTCCTATCCTCAAATGTGTTTGTTCCTCTCACCTCTAAGTGTCTATAAAGTTGCAAAAGAGCCTTATACATCAATTGTCTCCTCTAACCTAGGCCTGGATCCGATTTAGTAGGGGCTGGATGGTAGCCAGTTAAGGTTTTGTTGTACTTTTCTTTTTCATTTTCTGTTTCTCCATCTTGGAGAAAATTTTACTGTTTTTTCTCTCTCTTTTCTATGAAATCTTTCTTTATTCATCAAAAAAAAAAAAAAAAAAACCTAGGCCTGGAAATATCCACTGATCAAAGAGCGAAAATTCTCTCTTGGCATAACCCAAGGCAAGCGAAGTTGGTTTAAGAAAAAGTTGCAAATAGTCATTGCATACTCATAATCACAAATTCCTCCTGTTCCCAACACTTAAGCAAATCCATGGTGATAAGGCCAGGTATTTCCTTTTCAACTACAAGTTATCCAAAGTACTGATTTTGTTGAGCAACATGGTCCATATGAAGGCCTTGATCTTAGGAAGTACTCGTGACAAACAAAGGGAAAAAGAGGGAAAAAGGGATATCACAGTCACCTCTAATTCATCCAAGAAAAGAATTAGTTGAGAAAACAGCTCTCGAGTCAGGGTACCATACACACGTATCAGAGAGCAGTAGGTTAAGAAACACATTCTTCAAGCACTCAAAAAGAGAACCCAGTTCCTCCAAGTTAGACGGTCTGGGATCCCTCAAGAGAAGATTCTAGACCAACCAATTTAAGGATCCAGAAAGAATGTCAGCTGCTACCTTGTCGCGCCTTGAATTCCACACCCAACAAATCTGATATGGGATTCAAAGAACGACCATCATCTCCACAAGGAAGATGGACATCAAATGCACAACATTACAACAATTATACAATTATGTACATTAAAATCTACAATGTTATACTGTTGTTCTGCAATTTAAATCTAAATAAAATTAATACAAGTACATCATCTCTGGATCTAAACCTTTAGAGAGATCTAATTACCCAACCCACGTTTCCGCTGCGCTACTCCGACGATCAAGTTCTCATTTATTACATGCAAAACACTGTATACACATGCACCAAGATACAAATATACACACACACACACACAGATATATATATAGGAAAACTTAATGATGTTTTCATCCTAGTAAGAAATCAACCATGGCATGCTGAAGCATCAAAATAAAAAGTTCATGTCTTAAAAACAATGTAAGATAATGAGACTTGCAGTTCAATAACAAATATGGGCATTAGGACATGTGAAAGAAATCAATTAACTGAAACAACCATTACCCCCACTTGGAGATACCAGGGTAAGGGCCTCATCACAATGAGCTATCCTCGGCAATATAACATCATCACCTCGATTCAGGTACACTAGGGTAAGCGCTTCGCAACACTGGGCTAGCCTTAGGTAATAAAACCCCATCTATGTAAACCTAGAGATACGTAATAAGATTAGAATTGTCACAACATCCCAAACCTAGAGTTCTCTTTTAGTTGTAACTCTCACCCCATTCCCCACGGGAGTTAAGTCAATATAGAACAATCACGTTGAAAAAAGTAAGATCATTATAAGAACCTATTTCATAATATATATCAAAAGTATTTAAATAACATAAACAACGGAATGAAAAATAATCAAACTAATCCTAGTCTCATGTATCAATCAAGTCCTTATCAACTACTCAAGTCTAAAACTACTAGAACTAAAATCAAATCAAAACAACCAATAAATCCTACTACAATGTCTAAGAAAATCAAATATCAATGTTCTCATTATAACAAATATCTTCTTGGAAACCATCTCCTCCTTGGTCATTCAAATCCAACTGCTCTCCTTCTAATGAGCCTGAGATTGTTATTCTTGAAAGCGTAAGCTACACTTCGCTTGTAAGTAAACAAATGAAAATACTCTCTAAGAATGGAATAGGGATAAATCCACTATCCAATTACTTAACCGAAATAGTAATTAGTATAAACAATATGATAAATAAATATAATGCAATGCAAATGCAATGATATGCTGGTTCAATTATTAATGTATGCAATGCATGCTCATGCAACAAATATATCATCAGCACATGTGATGTTATGCACAAAAATATGATAATGCAATATGCATGCTGTTTGGCATTCGAATAATGTATGTCCACACCCGATCTAATCATAGACTGTTCAAGATGTCATCGTGAACAATCCCCCCCATACAGGGCCATAAACAAGAGATTATTCTACATGTAAACTGTAGTTTCTGGGGCTTCATTTGACCCAGTGGGCACAATTCCCACGCCTTATTTTCGATAACGGGGACGTATCCTGGGGCATCGCCTATGAACTCTCCCCTGTGGATCATAACACAACCCGATCTACTAACAGAATTTCACTCGGTCATTTGTCCAACAAGGCAAGCATTTTTCTAACATGACAAGAAAACAATTTGGTCTATTGGGGTAGCTAATCCCTGAACCCATAAAATAACATAGTCCATCCGGGACTTCAACCTCACACATATTGTAATTCCTCATTACAATACCACTCACGTTATGTCATAAATTCCCAAACAAAAAAAATGTGTCAGGTCAATACATTGGACTTAGCCAAAGTCTCAATGTTTCCAAGGCATATGCAATGCAAAAGTGTCATGTGCAATTAACTATGAAAGCAATATAATGGATGAACAAATATAATATGGCAAGTAGTTTACAAGTTATACATACCTTATATGAATTGAAATTCAAATGAAAATCACATAGGTTAAGCAAACATAGGCATAATTCCATCAATGAACAAGTTATGCAAATTACTTATCAAACTCGGAAATAAACTTCATATCCTATCTAAACAATGCATATTACAGCTGCTCATAAAATTATGAGCAGCTGTATGCAAACTCAGAATTGAACAAGTTATGCAAATTACTTATCAAACTCAGAACAAAACTTCATATCCTATCTAAACAATGCATTACACAGCTGCTCATAAAATTTCATGGTCATCGGATCACATTCGAAAATCTCGGTTTGCGGACACACTAACCGAAGGTATGCCGAAATTAGTTCGGTAGACCTTTCGGTTTGCCGAACCTATTTCAGTCACCCAACTAGAAAACATCAATTTTTTTCACAGAGCTTCGGTAGGGATCTCGGTTTGCCGAACCCCTTTCGGTAGGCCAACTCAAACCTATCCAAAAACTCAGAAAAGTTCGGTAGACCCTTCGGTTTGTCGAAGCTGCCTAGATAATTTCGGTCAACCCTTCGGTATGCCGAAAGGTATACCGAAGCACGTAAAACCTAGAAATTTCTCCATAAAACACACGATACGCACACATAAATAATTATATAAATATATCACACATTATAAAATACAATTTCGAATTAAACCAATGGTTTTAAATAAAATAGCAATCGATTAAATACCTTTAAAACTTCAATAGGATTCATAGTCTAAATCATACATATAAAAACTCGGAAATCCATATGAACATGAAACATACTCTTTTTTCATGGAAGTAGTCAAGATTTGATATATTTAGATTATATCATACATAACATATATACCTACACCATATCGAAAACAGTATTTTATCTGAATACTTACCTTGCATTGTAGATGTTGCTGAGTAGAACACTATTATCTTCTTCTTCAATTGCTGAATTCTTCTGCAAATCTTCTTACTTGGCCCTTTAAGCTTCTCCAATCTACCTTGTACGGCTGCTCCTCTTTTCCCTCTTCTCACCAATTTGAAAATGTACAATCATACGATCAGGTCATGTCCTTGTATGCTATTTGATTAGTTTAAGTTTAATTAGGACTTCCAATCCAATTAGAATTAGGATTTAACTTATCTAAATTCTCAACCCTTAGATTAGATTAGAAATTCCTACAAAATCCTAGCCATACATTGTAACTTATAAGAATTATCATTGCGTGTGTTGCACATAGTGTCCTATCATACAATCCACCAATCACAACTGGTCAAAGTCAAACATATTAGCTAATTTACTAAAAATTTAAATTACTCCCTAATTTCTTATGTAATTACAGATTTTACCCTATTGATTTAGTTGGATCTTATAGTCTTCCCTTCTAAAGAAAATTTCGTCCTCGAAATTCACTTACCTAGTTAGAAAAGATTAGGATACTTCTCTCGAATATCCTTCTCTAGCTCCCAAATTGCTTCTGTTCTTCCATGATTACCCCACAAAATATTCAACATCAGAATCACTTTCTTGCATAGAACTTGCTTCTTCCGGTCCAAATTCTCCACTGAATGTTCTTCATAAGTTGCATTCTCCTTGATTGTAACAGCTTGCCTATCAATCACACAAGTAGGATCTGGATGAAACTTTCCAAGCATAAATACGTGAAATACATCATGCACAAGGTCTAAACTAGACGATAACTACAATTTGTAAGCCACTTCACCTATTCTTTCAAAAATCTCTAACGGTTCTATAAATCTTGGTGCCAACTTACTCTTCTTTCCAAATCTGTAAACTCCCTTCATCGGTGATACTTTAAGAAATACCCAATTTCCAACCATAAATCTCAATTTTCTTCTCACATTTTATACTTCTTCTGACAATCTTGAGCTGTAACAATTCTTTCTTTAATAAGCTTAATCTTCTCCGTAATCTCCGCAATTATTTCTCGCCCTAAGGAAATACTCTCTTTCCTTTCGTTCCAACACAACGGTGATCTGCAAGGTCTTCCATACAATGTCTCAAATGGTGCTATTCCAATGCTAGCCTGATAATTGTTGTTATAAGAAAACTCAACCAATGCTAAGTGATCCTCCCAACTTCCTTTGAAATCCAATATGCATGCTCTCAATAGGTCTTCCAATACTTGATTCACTCTTTCCATCTGTCCGTCAGTCTGAGGGTGAAATGCTGTACTAAAATTCAACTTTGTCCCCAAAGCCTTATGTAAACTTATCCAAAATCGTGATGTAAACTGTGAACCTCGATCCGAAACAATCATTATAGGTACTCCATGCAATCTAATTATTTCCTTCACATACAACTTTGCTAATTCATCCGTGTTCATAGCAATCCTTCCCGATAGAAAATGAGCTGATTTGGTTAATCTATCTACTATCACCCAAATCATATCATGATTATTCCGAGTCGTAGGTAATCTAAAAATAAAATCCATTGAAATATGCTCCCACTTCCATTCTCCAATCGGTAAAGGCTGTAAAGTTCCCGCTTGTTTCTGATGTTCCGCCTTCACTTGTTGACAAACTACACATCTAGCCGCAAATTGTTTAATGTCCAACTTCATCCGTCTCCACCAATAGTATCTCCTTAAGTCATTGTATATCTTAGTTCCTCCTGGATGAATAGAATACTTTGATCTATGAGCTTCTTCCAAAATTTCGCTCTTCCAGTCTTCATCATTCGATACACAAAGTTTTCCTTTCAATCTGATGCTTCCATCTCTGCTTTAGTCCAATCCATTTTTTGTTCATCTTTAGCCAACTATTGTAACCATGTTTCCTTCATCTGTAGTTCAATGATTCTCTCGACTGCTCTCCACCAATCTCAATTCGCAATTCTGCAAGCTTCTCATAAAGTAACCACTTTTGAATCATTATATGTGCCACAATGCTTCTAGGCTTCCAAATCACAACATCCGCTACTACATTTGCCTTCCCCGGATGATATTGCAACGAAGAGTTATAATCATTGACTACTTCCATCCATCTCCTTTGCCTTATATTCAAATCTCCTGAGAAAACAAATACTTCAAACTCTTATGATTGGAAAACACTTCAAAGGTCTCTCCATACAAATGATGCCTCCAAATTTTAAGAGCAAATACTACTTCAACCAACTCTAAATCGTGAGTAGGATAATTCTTCTCGTGAATTTTGAGTTGTCTTGAAGCATTATGCTACTACCTTCCCTTCTTGCATCAGAACACATCCTAATCCTGATAAAGATGCATCCGTATAGATCACAAACTTCACACCACTTACAGGAATAGTTAACACCGGAGCCATGCCAACCTTTCCTTAAGTTTTGAAAAAGCCATCTCACACTCTTCACTCCAAACAAACTTGACTTCCTTGTTGACTTTGTCAAACCTGCCAATCCAAGAAAATTGCGAACTTTCGATATATTCTTGGGCTGTTCCCAATTCAATACCGCTTCTACCTTCTCCGAATCCACTGAAACTCCATTATTAGACACTACATGTCCTAAGAATTTCATTCTCTCTAGAAATCACACTTAGAAAATTTAGCATACAATTGATTGTCTACTAAAGTTTGTAAGCCAATTCTGAGGTGATCCTCATGCTCTTCCTTGGTCGTAGAGTAAACCAATATATCATCCAGAAACACTATCAGAAATTTATCCAAATAAGGTCTGAAAATACGCTGCATCATATGCATGAAAGATACTGGTGCATTTGTGAAACGAAATGGCATCACCACAAACTCAAACTATCCATACCTTGTCCTGAAAGCTATCTTCGGAATGTCTTCCTCTTTGATCCACAATTGATGATATCCCGATCTGAGATTTATCCTTGAGAAAAATCTTTCTCCCTTCAGTTGATCAAACAAGTCTTCGATTCTTGGCAATAGATATTTGTTCTTCACTGTAACTTGGTTCAATCTTCGGTGCTCGATACACAATCTCAACGATCTGTCCTTCTTCTTGACAAATAGAACTGGTGCTCCCAATGGTGACGAACTCGGTCTAATGAAATTAAGTGCAAGTAACTTATCCAATTAAACTCGCAATTCCTTCAACTCAGTAGGTGCCTTGCGATACGTAAGTAACGCAATAGGATTAGCACCTGAAGCTAAGTTAATATGGAATTCGCTCTCTCTCTTAGGAGGTAATCTTGGAATAAGATTCCAAATTGACATACTACTGGAATCAACTCCCATCCAAGTTGCTCTTCCACCGACCATAAATCCAAAACTGCCAACTGATTTAGCAATTTAGATCGTGATCCTCTAACCTTCACTACGTTCCCTTTTGGTATCATAAAAGATATGATTCTGTTATGACAGTCTATCTGCAAATGATATGTTGTTAGTCAATCCATACCCAGAATAACTTCAAACTCCATGTTAGAACTATCAGGTGTATAGGTAATGTAGATTCACTTACTACGATCAAGGTTTGCCATGTCGATGTCACCTGCGCAAGCCTCCTACTTGGGATTAGTCGGGCCTAAGGCCCGGACACCCAAGTTATCAAAAAAAAAAAAAATTGAAAAATTTCCCCCATGTCCCCGACATGTCGAGAGACATGGGGGAAATATCAAAAAATTTGAATTTTTCCCCCCATGTCGCCGAAACCAGAGTAAAACGACTTATATCTTGGTTTCGTGTCACCCACCTCTGAAATGGCGACATGTCGCCAACATTGTATACACTAGACTATGATTAGGAAAGACCTACAAACCTTCCCTAGATATGCTGCACCACCAACCGGATTCGCAACTACTAAACTATTCTCCAACTCTTCCAAAGGTAAGCACAAACAATCAACCAATGAACGTGCTATGAAAGAATGAGATGCTCTAGTATCAAATTAAACTTGTGCTGAAATATGAGAAATTCGAACAATACCTTCCATCACTTCACCTTGCTGTTGCTCTACGGAGTAGAGTCTTCCGTTCTGCTATTGTTGTGGTACTCCGTTCTTGTTCCCCTTTCTGTTGTTGCTGCTGCTGCACAGGTTTCTGGTTCTGTTGATAATTCGGTTTAGGCACAAACTGTTGTTGCTGTCCTTGAAAAGAATTCTGCTGTGATTTCCTTGGTAAACGGCAATCCCTTTGATGATGTCCTAACCTTCCGCAGTTGAAACACTTCATACCTTGAATTCCAGCATTCCGAGGGTACATTGGTCCTTTCGTTCTTTGCCTCTTTTGTTGATCTGAATGCCCTTGAAAGTTCTTGAATTTCGAACTTCTGTTGGTGTTCCTTCCCATTCTTTGCTCTTGTATCTTCTTGAATCCTTGCATGTCCTCCTCAACCTTACGAGCTCAATCCACTACTTCGTGATAAGTAGTGAAGTCTTGCACCACCAAACGACTATTGATGCTAGGTCTTAGTCCACTCTCAAATCTAAATGCCTTCTTCTCTTCCTGATCTACAACATATGTCTCAAATTGAGACAACTCTTTGACTTTTGCCGCATACTCCGCTATAGACATGGACTCTTGTTCCAACCTCATGAATTCCAACTTCTCCTTTCTGACATTCCTAGGAAACTATTCTAAATAAAATTGTATCTTAAATTCCTGCCAGTTTAGAATCTCATGTTGTACTACATCCAAAGTTAATTTCCTCCACCTTCTAGCATAAACACTACTAGACGAACCATCTCTCATTCCTCAACCTCCATAACCTCAAAAATATGTTCTAATGAGTCAATCCAAGCTTGAGCTTCCATTGGATCAATCGTTCCCTTGAAAACAGTAGGTCCAAGCTTTCTAAACTTCTTAATGCTACGATTACCTTGCTGCACTATGGTTTGTTGTGAAATCTCTTGTTCTTGAGTTTGTCGCATCATCGAAGCAATTTCTCCCAACACTTAGTAAACTTCAGTCAGTTGGGGATTCTGATTATCATCACCCCTTCCTGATGAACTTGTATCCATGTTTCCTCTCCTTCCACCAGCCATTCTGAAAGTGGAATGATAAGTAAGTCTGCATAAAGAAGAATGAAGAAAATCCGCTTTGCATGTAAGGTAACAAACATGTAAGAGCAGAAGAAAAACAATCAGCACACAATCACACCAAAAACTTTTGAAATTGATTGAAAACATAAAACTTAGGCTCTGATACCAACTTTGTCACATCTCAAACCTAGAGTTCTCTTTTGAAACCCTAAAGATTCGAAATTTTAACTCTTACCCCATTCCACATGGGAGTGGTAAGTCGATATAAAATAATCACATTGAAATAAGTAAGATCATTATAATAACCTATTTCATAATATATATCAAGAGTATTTAAATAACATAAATAATCAAACTAATCCTAGTTTCGTGTATCAATCAGCTCCTTATCAACTACTCAAATCTGAAACTAACTAGAACTAAAATAAAATCGAAATAACCAATAAATCCTACTACAATGTTTAAGAAAATCAAATATCAATGTTCTCAATATAACTGATATCTTCTTGGAAATCGTCTCCTCCTTGGTCATTCAAATTCAGCTGCGCTCCCTCTAATGAACCTGAAATTGTTATGCTTGAAAGCGTAAGCTACATTTATCTTGTAAGTAAACAAATCAAAATACCCTTTAAGAATAGAATATGGATAAATCCACTATCCAAGGTATTCTCATTGTTACTTAACCGAAACAGTAATTAGTATAAACAATATGATAAACAAATATAATGCAATGCAAATGCAATGCAAATGCAATGATATACTGGTTCGATTATTAATGTATGCAATGCAACAAATATATCATTACCACATGTGATCTCATGCACAAAATATGATAATGCAGTATGCATTCTGTTTGGCATTCGAATAATGTATGTCCACACCCGATCTAATCCCGGACTGTTCAAGATGTCATTGTGAATCATCCCCCCTATACAGGGCCATAAATAGGAGATTATTCTACGTGTACACCGTTGTTTCTGGGGATTCATTTGACCCAGTGGGCACAATTCCCATGGCTTATTTTTTATCACGGGGATGGATCCCGGGGCATCGCCTATGAACTCTCCCCTGTGGATCATAACACAACCCGATCTACTAACAAAATTTCACTTGGTCATTTGTCCAACAGGACAAGCATTTTTCCAGCAAGACAAGAAAACAATTTGGTCTATTGGGGTAGCTAATCCCTCAACCCATAAAATAACATAGTTCATCCGAGACTTCAACCTCACACATATTGTAATTCCTCATTACAATCATAGATCAAAATATCGTCTCGTATCGCGCGTATTGCGCGATACGTATCGTGTATTGACCAGGTCGATACGATACTTCCATGTAAAATACGATACAGTCAAAAAACCAAGCGTATCGCGCGATACGCTCAACTTATCGAGCGTATCGCGCGATACGAGTCGATAAGTAGAGCGTATCGAGCGATACGCTCGATACAGCTCGATAAGTTAGGAAAAAAAACAGAAAAAAAAAACTTGCTAAAAAAATAAAAAAACACACACAATGCCGAAAGCTTATTTCTAATAGGAC
>JAUPMG010022050.1:0-29113 GCA_031762675.1 Pachysandra terminalis | reverse complement strand
ATTTAAAGCTATTGATCAAGTCAAGAAATCCTCTCAAACATTCCTCTTGCAACTTTGTGTGTGTGTGTGCGTGGAGGTGGGGGGGTTGTGAAGAATAGAGATGTATGTAGGGCAGTTTCCCTGATTCAAACACAATGACAAACCTGTTTAAAACCTTGAGGATGCCCCACAAAAATCAAATCTAGGCCAGGTGAAATTGAGTGCTCGCATACTCTTTTCTCTTTCTTCCTAAGCGAGACCCATTTGGATCGGCCAAGAACAAAAACAAATTTTAAAACAAAAAAGAAAGTAAGGGAGCAAGTATGATATTTTGATAAGACTCCAAGCAAAGAGTGAATTAGCAAAGAAGCACCCTTTTTTTCATGTGAAGATGAAGAAAGCCGACGTCTTAGGGTTTTTTATTTGCTTGCAAAGAAACTCAAGCAGCATAAAATGGTTCGGTAATATGTTCTCTCAAAATCAATGAAAGAACCCTGAAATTGGTTGTACCCGTACTTGTAGAGGACCGGGGAGATTTAATTGTCCAAAATAACAAATTTAGTCCCATTTTCTAAGTGGCTACATCTTTTTTTTAGGAGTTTTTGTTATGAGTACTGATTGGGTTATCCATAGTACTGCTTAATTATATAAAGAGCAGTAAATCAGACACCAAAAAAGAGCCAAAGAAGTAAGAATTTAATTTTTTAAATATATACTTGAATAAATCAAAATTTAACTTTTTATAAATATATTTTAAGATATCCTTCAAATATTGGGTATGGGGGAGTATATGAAATAGAGTTAGTCCAGCATAGTTGAAGAATAGAGATGCATGTAGGCAGTTTCCCTAATGTAAAAACGATAACAAACATGTATAAAACCTTGATGCTGCCCCAAAAAAATCAAATCTATGCTAGGTGAAATTGAGTGCTAGCATTCCCTTTTCTCTTTCTTCCTATACGAGTCTCATTTGGATCGGCCAAGAACAAAACAAATTTAAAAACAAAAATGAAAATAAGGGAGCTAATAAGCTGTCTTTTATAAGACTCAACTTCTTGCAAGAGAGAGACTTAGCAAAGAGGTGCTCTTCTTTCTTGCGGAGATGAAGAAAGCCAACGTCTTATGGTTTTTTATTTGCCTGCAACGGAACTCGAGCGGCATAAAATGGTTCTCCACTGAGTTCTCTCAAAGGCAGTGAAAGAACCCTACAATGGGTTTGACCCCTACTTATAAAGGAACGGGGAGATTGAAATGTCTAAAATAACCTTTTAGTCCCAATTTTTAATTGGCCACATCTTTTTTTAGGAGGTTTTGTTAAGAAATGATTAGGTTATTCGTGGGTAGCAAATTAGACACTAGAACAAACAAAGAAGTACGAAAAATTTAATTTTGATAAAAATATATACTTGAATACTTCAAAATTTACGGTTTTTTACATATTAAGATAACATGCAAATATAGAAAATTCTAGCTTAAAATAAGAACAAAGAGATTTTAGGGTCCTGTCGGGCCGACCTAGAGAACTCTAAGGTCGGGCACGAGGCACACATAACAACTGTTATTATTTAGACACAGATTTGAGTGTGATACATGGGAGATGATTAGATTTGATCTGCTCAATATATCATAAAAACAGATTTGGAGCAAGATTAGAATAAAAACATTAAAAAAAAATAACAAATTTAAAGCTATTAATCAAGTCAAGAAATCCTCTCAAACGTATATTTTGTTACTTTGTATATGTGTATGTGTATGCGTGGGGGTGGGGGTGGGGGTGGAGGTGGGGGTGGAGGGAGGGGAGGGTTGTTGAAGAATAGAGATGTATGTAGGGCAGTTTCCCTGATTAAAACACAATGATAAACATCTTTAAAACCTTGAGGTTGCCCCACAAAAATCAAATCTAGGCCGGGTGAAATTGAGTGCTCGCATACTCTTTTCTCTTTCTTCCTAAGCGAGACCCATTTGGATCGGCCAAGAACAAAACAAATTTTAAAACAAAACAGAAAATAAGGGAGCAAGTATGATATTTTGACAAGACTTCAAGCAAAGAGTGAATTTGAAGATGAAGAAACCCGGCATCCTAGGGTTTTTTATTTGCCTGCAAAAGAAACTCAAGTAGCATAAAATGGTTCGACAATAAGTTCTCTCAAAGCAATGAAAGAACCCTGAAATTGGTTGTACCCGTACTTGTAGAGGACCAGGGAGATTTAATTGTCCAAAATAACCTTTTAGTCCCATTTTCTAAGTGGATACATATTTTTTTTTTTAGGAGTTTTTGTTACGAGTACTGATTGGGTTATCCGTAGTACTGCTTAGTTATATAACGAGTAGTAAATCAAACACCAAAACAAACCAAAGGAGTAAGAATTTAATTTTTTAAATATATACTTGAATAAATCAAAATTTAACTTTTTATAAATATATTTTAAAATATCCTTCAAATATTGTGTCGAGGGGAGTATACGAAATAGGGTTAGTCCACCATAGTTGAAGAATAAAGATGTATGAAGGCATTTTCCCTAATTTAAAAACGATAAGAAACGCGTATAAAACCTTGATGCTGCCCCAGAAAAATCGAATCTAGGCTAGGTGCAATTGAGTGCTCACATACCCTTTTCTCTTTCTCCCTTCACATGACCCATTTGGATCGGCCAAAAACAAAACAAATTTAAAAAAAAATGAAACAAGGGAGCTAATAAGATGTCGTTTATAAGACTCAAATTTTTGCAAGAGAGAGACTGAGCAAAGAGGCGCTCTTCTTTCCTGTGGAGATGAAGAAAGCTGACGTCTTAGGGTTTTTTATTTACTTGCAACGGAACTCGAGCGGCATAAAATGGTTCGCCACTGAGTTCTCTCAAAGGCAATGAAAGAACCCTAAAATGGGTCGTTCCCCTACTTATAGAGGAACTGGGAGATTGAAATGTCCAAAACAACATTTTAGTCCCATTTTCTAATTGACCACATCTTTTTATAGGAGATTTTGTTGAGTATTGATTAGGTCATTCGTGGGTAGTAAATCAGACACTAGAACAAACAAAGTAAGAAAAATTTTATTGTTTTATAAATATATACTTCAATACTTCAATATTTAAGATTTTTTAATTATAACTTAAGATAACCTTCAAATATATCAAATTCTAGTTTAAAATAAGAATAAAAGAGTTTTAGGGTTTAGGGTTTAGATAACTCTATGGTCGGGCACGGGGCACACATAAGAGTGGTTATTGTTTAGACTCAGATTTGAGTGTGATACATGGGACATGATTAGATTTGATCCGCTCAATATATTATATCAACAGATTTGGAGCAAGATTAGAATAAAAACATTAAAAAAAAAATTAAAGCTATTGATCAAGTAAAGAAATCCTCTGCAACGTACCTCTTGCTACTTTGTGTCTGTGTGGGTGGGTGAGTGGGGGTTGAAGAATAAAGATGTATGTAGGGCAGTTTCTCTGATTCAAACACGAGGATAAACATGTATTAAACTTTGAGGACTCCCCACAAAAATCAAATCTAGGTCAGGTGACATTGAGTGCTCGCATACTCTTTTCTCTTTCTTCCTACATAAGACCCATTTGGATCGGCCAAGAACAAAACAAATTTAAAAACAAAAATGAAAATAAGGGAGCTAGTAAGATATTTTTATAAGACTCTCCCTGCAAGAGAGAGAACTAGCAAAGAAGCACTCTTCTTTGTTGCTAAGATGAAGAAAGCCAACGTCTTAGTGTTTTTTATTGGCTTACAATGGAACTCGAGCAGCATAAAATGGTTCGGTCCTAAGTTCTTTCAAAGGCAATGAAAAAACCCTAAAATTGGTTGTACTCGTACTTGTAGAGGAACGCAGAGATTTAATTGTCCACAATAACCTTTTAGTCCCATTTTCTAATTTGCCACATCTTTTTTTTTTTTGAAGAGTTTTTATTATGAGTACTGATTGGGTATTCCATGGTACTGCTTAGTTATATTACGAGTAGCAAATCAAACACTAACAAAACAAAGAAGTAAGAAGAATTTAATTTTTATAAATATATACTTGAATACTTCAAAATTTAACGCCTTATAAATATATTTTAAGCTATCCTTCAATTATTGGGTGGGTGGGTGTGCGGTGGGTGTGCGGGTGGGTGTGTATGTATGTGTCTGTGGGAGGGGGCGTAGTCCAGCATAGTTGAAGAATAGAGATGTATGTAGGTAGTTTCCTTGATTTAAACACGATGAGAAACATGTATAAAATCTAGATGTTGTGCCAAAAAAATTGAATCTAAGCTAGGTGAAATTGAGTGCTCACATACCCTTTTCCTCTTTCTTCATTTGTGAGACCCATTTGGATCGGCCAAGAACAAAACAAATTTAAAAACAAAAATGAAAATAAGGATGCTAATAAGTTGTCTTTTAGAAGATTCAAGTCATTCAACTTCTTGCAAGAGAGAGACTGAGTACAGAGGCACTCTTCTTTCATGCGAAGAAGAAGAAGAAAGCCGACGTCTTAAGATTTTTTATTTGCCTGCAACGGAACTCAAGTGGCATAAAATGGTTCGCCAATGAGTTCTCTCAAAGGCAGTGACAGAACCCTAAAATGGGTTGCACCCCTACTTATAGAGGAACGGGGAGATAAAAATGTCCAAAATAACCTTTCTGTTCCATTTTCTAATTGACCACATCTTATTTTAGGAGATTTTGTTGAGTACTTATTAGGTCATTTATGGTTAGCAAATCAGACACTAGAACAAACAAGAGAAGTAAGGAAATTTTAATTTTTTTATAAATATATACTAAATACTTCAAAATATAATTTATGATAACCTTCAAATATATCAAATTTAGTTTAAAAAAGAATAAAAGAGTTTTAGGTCTTGTCGGGTCGTCCTAGGCCTATAGAACTATAAGGTCGGGAACGGGGCACTCATAAGAGTTGTTACTGTTTAGACTAAGATTTGAGAGTGATACAGCGGAAATGATTAGATTTGACCCGCTCAATATATCATATAAACAGATTTGGAGCAAGATTAGAATAATAAGATTAAAAAATTTTAAAAATAAAAATTTAAACCTATTCATCAAGTCAAGAAATCGTATGAAAAGTATCTCTTTATACTTTGTGCGTGATTGGGGGGGGAATAGTTGAAGAATAGAGATGTTTGTAGGGCAGTTTCACTGATTCAAACATGAGAAACATGTACAAAACCCGTAACCCCACAAAAATCAAATCTAGGCTGGGTGAAATTAAGTGCTCGCATACCCTTTTCTCTTTCTTTCTTTTTGATCGGTAAATGTATGATATATATAAATAATAAAGTAAACTGTACAAATTTACAATATTAAAAAGTAGAAAAAGACTACAAAATCAGTAAATCTCAGCCATCCCACCCAAGACCCATTGGGTATTAAAATCCTCAAATTTCATTCCCTCAAACTCCTTATGAGTGGAAGCCCAAAAGAAAGCTAGGGATAAAGCAGAATCAGCAACCTTCTGAACCGATGCTTCCTTCCCTTCAAAAATTCTGCAATTCCTCTCGGTCCAAACCGACCACAGAATAGCCGCCGGGCATATATTCCAAAGGATAACACTCCTCCTCCCCTTCTTTCTCCTCTTCCAGCCCCAATCCAAAAGTGCCCCCTTTAAACCTTTCTGCATAACCCACAACAGCTTAAACCTGAGGTGGAAAGCAGCCCACAAAACTGTAGAAAACTCACAGTGAAGGAAAATATGGGCTGCGGATTCCTTCTCCTTCTTGCATAAGCAACACCTAGAAGCCAATTGCAGGCCCCTGCTTTTTAAGTTGTCAATAGTGAGGTTTTGTCTTCCACTGCTGTCCACAAAAAGAAAGAAATCTTAGAAGGCAAACCCAAACACCATATCTGTTTCCATGGCCCCTTCCAAACCCCTTCCACCTCTAACGATTCGTACATAGAACGCACCTAAAATACACCATCAGTAGACCAAATCCATGCTCTCTTTTTTGCCTGAATTAATGTGCCCCACTAAAGCTAACACCTCCTCTAACTCCCAATCAAAAGCATCTCTTCTGAAGATCGCATCCCATCTCCACCCTTCCGTTTCAAAGACTAGGTAATCTTTCACCCAAGCATTAATGTCAGAGGCTAACGCCGCCGCGACAAGAAACTTATTGGCTAGAGCTTCCTCCCCACACCATACGTCTTTCCAAAACTTGATCCTAGTGCCATCTCCCACCATAAATCTGATTCCTCTATTCACTGCCCCATACCCTTTTCTCTTTCTTCCTACACGAGAACCATTTGGATCGGCTAAGAACAAAACAAAAATGAAATTAAGGGAGCTAGGAAGATGTTTTTATAAGACTCCCCTTGCAAGAGAGAGAATGTGCAAAGAAGCACTCATCTTTCTTGCGAAGATGAAGCAAGCCAACGTCTTGGGGAGTTTTATTTACCTGCAATGGAACTCAAGCAGAATAAAATGGTTCGGCACTAAGTTCTCTCAAAGGTAATGAAAGAACCCTGAAATTGGTTGTACTCGTACTTGTAGAGGAATAGGGAAATTTAAATGTCCAAAATAACCTTCTAGTCCCACTTTCTAATTGGCCACATCTTTTTTTTTTTTGCTTTGAGGAGCCTTTGGTGAGTACTGATTAGGTCATCCATGGTACCGCTTAATTATATAACGAGGAGCAAATCAGTTGCTAAATCAAACCAAAGAAGTAAGAAGAATTTAATTTTTATAAATATATACTTGAATACACCAAAACCTACCTTTTATAAATATATTTTAATATATTCTTGAAATATATTGAATTTATGTTTAAAAACAAGAACAAAAGAGTTTCTAGTGTCCTGTCGGACCGGCCTAAGCCTAGAGAACTCTAAGGTCGGGCACACAAGCGTTTTAGACTCAGATTTAAGTCTAATACATTGGAAATGATTAGATTTGATCCACTCAATATATCATATAAACAGATGTGGAGCAACATTAAGAAGATTAAAAATTATAAATAAATAAAAAAAACCTTAAAATTTTTAAGCCACTGATCAAGTCGGGAAATCCTCTGAAAAGTCCCTCTTGCTACTTTGTGTGTGTGGTGGGTGGGCATAGTTGAAGAATAGATATGTATGTAGGGTAGTTTCCCTAATTTAAACATGATGAGAAACATGTTTAAAACTTTGGGGACGCCCCACAAAAAATCAAATCTAGACCAAGTGAAATTGATGCTCGCATGACCTTTTCTCTTTCTTCCTATGCGAGACCCATTTGGATCGGCCAAGAACAAAACAAATTTAAAAACAAAAAATGAAAATAAGGGAGCTAATAAGATGTCTTTTATAAGACTCAGCTAATTGCAAGAGAGACTGCACAAATAGACGCTCTTCTTTCCTGCGGAGATGAAGAAAGCCGATGTCTTCGGATTTTTTATTTGCCTGCAACGGAACTTGAGCAGCATAAAATAGTTCGTCACTAAGTTCTCTCAAAGGCAGTAAAAGAACCCTAAAATCGGTTGCACCCCTACTTATATAGAGGAACAGGGAGATTTAAATGTCCAAAATAACCCTTTAGTCCCATTTTCTAATTAGCCACATCTATTTTTTAAGGAGTTTTTGTTATGAGTACCGATTAGGTCATCCATGGTACCACTTAATTATATAACGACTAGCAAATCAGACACTAGAACAAACCAAAGAAGTAAGACAAATTTAATTTTTATAAATATATACTTGAATACTTCAAGATTTAACTTTTTATAAATATATTTTATGTATCTTTCAACTATATTTTTAGTTTAAAAATAAGAACAAAAGAGTTTCTAGGGTCTTGTCGGGTCGGCCAAGGCCTAGAGAACTCTAAGGTCGGGCGGGATCGGGCACACATAAGAGTTGTTACTGTTTAGACTCATATTTGACTGTGATATATTGGACAATATTATACTTGATCCGCTCAATATATCAAGTAAACAGATTTGGAGCATGATTAGAGTATGAAGAAGAAAAACTAAAACAAAAACCTTAAAATCTTAAAGCTACTGATCAAGTCGGGAAATCCTCTAAAACTTCCTTTTGCTACATTGCTTGGGGGGGAGTAGACGAAATAGGGGAAGTCCAGCATAGTTAAAGAATAGAGATTTATGTAGGGCAGTTTCCCTGATTTAAACACAACAAGAAACATGTATAAAACCTTGAGGCTGCTCCAGAAAAATCAAATAAATGCCGGGTGAAATCGACTGCTCACATACATTTTTCTCTTTCTTCCTACGCGAGACCCATTTAGATCGGCCAAGAACAAACAAAAATGAAAATAAAGGAGCTAATAAGATGTCTTTTATAAGACTCCTCCTTGCAAGAGAGAGACTGAGCAAGGAAACTCTTCTTTCCTGCAGAGATGAAGAAAACCGATGTCTTAGGGTGTTTTATTTGCCTGCCACAGAACTCAGATTGCATAAAATGGTTCGCCACTAACTTCTCTCAAAGGCAGTAAAACCCTAAAATGGGTTGAACCACTACTTAAAGACGAACGGGGAGATTGAAATGTCCATAATAACATTTTAGTCCCATTTTCTAATAGGCCACAAAGTTTTTTAGGAACTTTTATTATGAGTACTGATTAGGTCATCCGTGGTACCGCTTAATTATATAACGAGTAGCAAATCAGACACTAGAACAAACCAAAGAAGAAAAAAATATTTTTATATACATATATACTTGAATACTTCAACATTTAATTTTTTATAAATATATATTATCATATCCTTCAAATATATTGAATTTTACTTTATAAATAAGAACAAAGACTTTCTAGGGTCATGTTGAGCCGGCCTAGGCCTAGAGAATTCTAAGGTCGGGTAGGATCGGGCACATATAAGAGATGTTACTATTTAGACTCGGATTTGAGTGTGATACATCGGACAGTATTAGACTTGATCCACTTAATATATCATATAAACATATTTGAAGCAAGATTAGAGTAAGAAGAACAAAAGTAAAAAAAAAAATTAAAGTCTTAAAGCTATTGATCAAGTCAGGAAATCCTATGAAATGTCGCTTTTGCTACTTTATGGGAGAGGGTGTTGGAGGAGATTAGACAAAATAGGGGAAGTCAATAGAGATGCATGTAGGACAGTTACCTTGATTTAAACACGATGAGAAACATGTAGAAAACCTTGAGGCAGCCTAAGAAAAATCAAATCTAGGTCAGGTGAAATTGAGTGCTCGCATACCCTTTTCTCTTTCTTCCTACAAGAGACTCATTTGGATTGGCCGAGAACAAAACAAATTTAAAAACAAAAATGAAAATAAGGGAGCTAATAAGATGTCTTTTATAAGACTCTCCTTGTAAGAGAAAGACTGAGAAAAGAAGTGCTCTTCTTTCCTGCGGAGATGAAGAACGCCGACGTCTTAGGGTTTTTTATTTGCCTGCAATGGAACTCAAGCGGCATAAAATGGTTTGCCACTGAGTTCTCTCAAAGGCAGTGAAAGAGCCCTAAATGGATTGTACCCCTACTTATAGAGGCACGGGGAGATTCAAATGTCCAAAATAACCTTTTAACCCCATTTCCTATTGACCAAATCTTTTTTTTAAGGATTCTTTGTTATGGGTACTGATTAAGTCATCGTGGTACTATATAACAAGTATCAAATCAGACACTAGGGTGATTTGATACTCTAAATTAACATCAAAACATGCTAAAATGATTTAGTATCATCGACGCGAGCCCGCCCAAGCTCAGCATGTTGACATCCCTAAAGGGCATATTCTAAACGGAACCCCAAGCCTTCTAAAGTAGGAGGCAACTTTAGGGATCACACCAATCATGTATGTGCATTGTCCAGTGTCCACTGACTTGAGGGAAGCAAAGTCCCATGATTGTTCAATTCTGGAGGTTGAGAGTGGCTGCTACAATGATTTCTTGGATTACATGTCATCAAGTGTGTGCAATCTTAGATGCTTTGAAATGATCCAAGGCTCAAAGTAAATTTGAAAAATAGCAGTCTGAGTGGAATTAATGTTGAGAGTTTTAGTCAGGAGTATGCAAGATTCATGGGGTGTAGTCTATGAGTGGCTTATGAAATATTTGGGGCTGAATGTAAACGGAAATCATAGAGGGAGTCAGTTTTGGAATTCAGTTGTGGACAAGATGGAAAAATATTGGCTACTTGGAAGAGAAACTACCTTTCACTTGGGGATCGTATAACCTTGATCGGTAATCTTCCTACTTCATGTCTCTTTTCAAGATGCCAATTACGATTAGCAAAAGGCTAGAGAAGTTGCAGAGATACTTCCTTTGGGAAGGGGTAGAGAAGAAAAAAGCTCACTTAGTTAAATGGGCAGTTGTGTGCAAAGAAAGGGACAACTGGGGGATCAATCTGGGTAACCTGCAAACAAGAAAACATGCTCTCTTGGGTAAGTGGGTATGGAGATTCGGTGTGGAAAGGGATGCCCTGTGGAGAACCATTATTGCTAGCAAATACGGGATTCATGATAACGGATGGGATACAAACCACGTGGCAAAAATTAAAACAGCTAGTCCATAGAGAGCTATTTCTGATCTATTCCAGATTTTCTGTAAGTATGTTCATTTTTCTATTGGATCTGGTAGTTCAGTTCATTTTTTGATGGATTTGCAGTGGAGGGATTCCATTTTTGCTTCTCGATTACCAAGAACTTTCTCAATTTGTAACCGTAAGGACTCCCTTGTGTCCAAGGTTCTAAGTTGGTTCATCTCTGGACTCTTGGAACCTCCCTTTTTGTCGGTACACTAGGCCAGTTGAATTAGAAGAATTGGCTTCCTTGTCTAAGCCCCTTAAAAATGCTGTCATTTTTTATGATCTTAATGATTCTAGAGTTTAGAGTCTTGAGACAAGTGGGGTTCTCTCATCTAGATCTTTCCATCAGTCCTTGTTGATGGAAGATAATACTACCCCTCCTTTCTCTACTTCTCTACTTTGGGGGCTAGGGCTCCTAAAGTAAAAGCTTTTAGGTGGGCTGTTCTCCTTTATCGTATTAATACTGCAGACATCCTTCAAAAAAGGAAACCTTTCATGACTTTATCTCCTCAGGTTTATGTGTTAAAATGTGGGGAATCAGTAGACCACTCATTTATTGGATGTAAGTATGTTGCACAGATTTGTGAGTTTTTTATTCGGCTTATGGGAGTTTACTGGGTTGGTCCATGCACAATGACTGGCATGTTGAATCAGTGGTGGTTCCCATCCCTTGAGAAGTGTTGTCAGATTCAGTACAGTGTCGTATATTTTGCAGTGTTTTGGGGGATTTGGGGGGGAGAGAAGAATATTTGAAGGGAAAAGGATAAATGTTGGTGCCACCATTGACTCTATTATGAGTATGGTTGCATCCTAGGTGTGTATTCTACCTGAGTTCAGGACGTATCGTGGGCAGATATCTCGATATGCTGAGCTACTGTGGCTTCCCTATAGTCACTTGTAGTCTAGTTTTAGCTTTTTTGGTCGTCTTTCTTTGCTTTTTGGCTTTGGGGAGGGGGGGGATGCTATGTTTCTGGTAATTCCTTTGTTTGGTGTTGAGGATTTTTTTAGCTGTTCCTTGTTGTTTGCTATCTTTCTGATTTTGTTCTGTTGCTCTGTTTAGGATAACGTTTTATGTACTTATTGTCACCCCTCTACTTAATAAATCCCCTTATTCATCAAAAAAAAAAAAAAAATTGCTGCAAGGGATTGGAAGGCAGTTTCAGTCTCTACTTCAGCACAGTTTCTTTCGCTAAAGGTTGGGTTCCATCTCCTCAAGATTACCAGAAGGTAAATGCTGATATGTACTCCCTGGGAAACCTGGGGTTCTTTCAGTTTGAATGGTTATGGAGACCACAAGATGATCTTATAGTTTGGACCCAAGATCATCCAATTCAGAAGCTGAAGAACTGGTAGAGTGTACAGTCGGTGGGTTAGAGTGGAAGCTTTTTCCGTTGTAAATAAATTCTTCTGATTTTCAGTCCAGGTGCCAGATTTATATCTTGCTATTCCTTAATTTTTAAAGAAATTTTAAATTTCATCTAAAAAGAAAGTGACATATTAGTAAGTATATAACTTGTGAAGGGCATAGAGGAACAGGAGAGGTCCAACTCCCAAGATATGAATTTCCTTGTCCAAGACAAGACAAAATGAATTCTTTCAGAATATGTTCATTCATGATAGTGGAAGAAGGGTAAAAATGAGGGCCTTTTTTCCTTTTTTGCTTTTCATAGAAATTCCACATAAGTTATTCCACTGCAAAAGAAACAGGTGATAATTGCTGAATCTTGGTCCTCGCATGCCAGTAGGAGCTAATCTTGTATCCAAATACATATAAAAACAAGGGAACTAAATTTCCAAATAAGATACACAAGTACCTAAAGCCACGTTATCTATGCTACAGCCAATTTGCATAGATAGAGATCCTGAACGAAAACGTCAGTAATGACATGGTTTGACATGAAATATAACCGCTATATAGCCAAATCTCTTGAAATAGAAAGGTCATAGAATAAATATGAAAAAAGAAGTGACAATATATCAAAGGTGCAAAATGAGTGATAGCTACAGATACAAAAACCATATCAAGCATAAATAATCCTTATTTAATAGATATAAATACTCCCAAAATATATATAAATAACATAACATATGGTAAATGCATATGCAATCATCCTTATACCTCACATGACACAACCAGGTTCAAGACCGCACTGAAGAGAAGCACATATTTTTAGAATGAGCATTATATCATTTGTTCGTCCAAACAGACGCTTCATTAAATTACAAATAGAATTTTTTAAGAAAAAAAAAAAGAAATGTGCCTTAGAGAAAGAGGTCCTTGGGAAGGGGAAGATTCTAAGCAAAAAAGCACCATATTCATGCAAAGATGTTCTGAGCATTATGTCATTAGCAAGTTAAAAATTCATGCCATTGTTCAATTTGAAAACTTTAATTGTCAAATCATTTGTGTGCTTTTTTTATTTTTTATTTTTTTCCTTTTGATTAATGAAACATTTGGGTATACTTAGCAATTGTTTTGAGCAACCAAAAGCTAGCAGGACTTCAGCATCTTTCATTCAAAAATAAAGTACCAAAGACAAACCTGGATAATCCGAATAGTGGAAGCATTAGGTTGACAATCAACCCCTTGTTGCTCAAGCTTCTCTAACGTTGAGACATCAACGTGTTCGATTTCAACAGTCAACACTCCACATCTAACTAACCAAGAATAACATCAGCTTCTAAAATACTTCATTAGCACGATGAACACACACACACACACACACACACATATATATATATAAAGAAAAAGAGATTAAAGGCAACATAATAAATATCGAAGGTCATCGAAACCAACCTCTTTGCGAATTCCTCTACTGTAGCACTGTCATCAAAGCTTCCAACCATATGGTAATAGGCCAACGAACTCGCCGGGCAGTTCTCCAAAGGATCCAAAATCATTACTTTAATGGCCATCTGTGAAGCTGCCTGACACAGCATACGTCCCAATTGCCCTCCTCCAAGAACACCCACAATCGTTTCAGATAATCCATGAACAGATAAATCACTCCTACAAACACATTTACGTAGACAAGTAACATAAAAATACAGAGATTTTTCTAATTAATATCGACAATGCAGCTCGCCGTGCAGTTCTCAAGTTGTTCTTCGCTATGCACGCGTACTTCAATGGATTAGAACAGTACCTATTTGAACTGTTATGAACGTCAACAGATTCTTGGCAACAAGAGACGCAGCTCTTCTTCAGCGGCTGCTGCTGCTGCAAAGAAGAAGAAGAAGAAGCCCCAATGCCGCCGTTTCCTCCGTGGATAATGTGTTCCATCGAAAACCCTAATTTATTTCTTCTTCTTCTTCTTTGATGGGTAGAGCGAGAAACAACATCGGAAGAGAATACAGAATCAGACCGGTTGCCGGAAAATACCGCAGAGATGAACCGGAGAAGCATTCTGCGGCTTATATAGATCGGCTGTGCAAGCTTCTAAGCACTAACATTTATAATCTTAAAACCCTAAATCCAATACTAAAATCTTAAAAGAAAACATAAACCCTAAATATTAAATATTAAATCTTATAAAATAAAAATAAAACCCTCAAAAAAAAAAAAAATCTTGGAGGAAAGAAATGAAGCTTAAAATCTAAAAAGAAAATGAGAGCGTCATCGAAGCCATAAATTTTTTCTTGGAGGGGCCAAATTAAAATATAAATGACCAAAAAAAAAAGGTCTAATGACTTCAGTTTGAAGGACCGAAATAAAATTTTAATAAGAAGTTTTTCTATTTTTTATTTATATAAAATAAATAGCAAAATTCTATTAAAATTTAAAGAGATTTCACTATAAAATTTTAATGATTTTAACAAAATAATTTGATTTTTTTAATTGTTATTTTAATTAAAATTAATTATTTTGATAAATTTCAAACTTTTTTGTCAAAATTGTCAGAAATATTTTAGAGCAAAATTTTAGGATTTAGGTTTTTGTCTACCTAAACGAAAATGAAACATTTCTACAAAATTTAAAATTATAACATATTTTAATAAATAGGTAAGGATGTAAATGAGTCGAGCCAACTTGAACATTGTTAACAAATTTGGGATCAAGCTCAGTTCAGGCTCATTAAAATATTTTAGGCTCAAGCTTGGCTCATAAAAGGCTCAGCTTGCAAAAATAGCTTAGCTACTTAGTCCAAATACAATAATATTATAGTTGATAATTTTTATTATTATATATAGCATAATATATTAATATTTATATTAAATATTAATATAAGATATTGGAATATAGATGTATAATTTCATAAACAAACCAAGCTGAGCTTTAATTGAGTTGAGACTACCCAAGCTCGGTTCAATCTCATTAAGTTAATAAGCTTTTTTTTCGGTTCAAACCGGACTCATGAGCCTAGAGCTCAAGTCCAATAAATAAGTATAAAACTAATTTTAAGAAAATATGTGTAAGAATGTAATTTTTAAAAATTAATATAGGTATATATAAAAAAACTAACAAACTGTGACATTTTTTTTGGGGGGGGGAGTAACATGTAGTGCCACTCCACTCAAGTAGGTGGAGTGGTAGCAAATGTATAGAGACGTTCAAATCTCTGGGGGGGTCATGCCCACCCCCTGGCTCTGCCCCTGCCCGCAATAGAATATTGTCATATGACAATAGACTCAACTAAAGACCTGTTCAATTGGTTTTTCTTCTTTGATAAATGTCTTTTTTTAAAGATTAAAACCCTTAACTAAATCAAAAATCATATAAAACCCCTTTTATATAATAATAAAAAATAACTAAAATCTAAATAATGAAAATAGTAAGATTTATTTATTTATTTATTTTGATGTTTTAAGGTTTTAGGGTTCATCTTTCTTTTTTAAGGGTTTAACATCTTTTTTAGGGTTTTAATTTTTTTTTAAGGTTAGGTTATTAGGGCTTAGGATTCAACTTCTCCTCTTAGTTTTTTTTTTTTTTTAGATTTTAATGTTAATTTCTCTATTTTTTTAAAGGTTTAATCATTTTCAGGTTTTTATTATTATCATTTTTTTAAGATTTAATATTTAAGGTTTAGGGCTTTTAGGGCTTTAGTCTAGGATTCTACGATTATAAGTTTTACTGCTTAGAATTTAAGATTTATATAATTTTTATATCTTAAATTTTGAATTTTTTTTCTTTAACTTTATTTATTCTAACGGTTTTGGTTGTTGAGTTTGACAGTTTCACTAATCCATTTGTTACAGCTTAATCAAGCAGGGGACCTATATAGGTCCCCGCGGGTGACCTCCTCACGGCTCAATCTAAACTCCTAAGAAAAAAAATATAAATCTTATATCTTGTTTATGTATTTTAAATTTTAATTATTTTTATGTTATTATACAATTTTTATTTACTTGAAATAATTTATTTTTATTATTTTCAAAGAGGTGAAATCTTTTGAAATAGTTATAGATTGTGCTTATGGTCGCATATCACAATTTTATTGTAGGGATTCATATAAGTTCCTTACGAGTGATGCCTTCATTATCTTTTTTAAAATTGAGAGCCACGATGAACAGTCTTTGCCGTTCTTAAGAAATAATGGATCTTAGCCAAGGCTTGTCCCATTTTGACTGAATGGTTCTTCTTCTTCACCTCTTACGGTGGCAATTTGAGAATTTGCAAGTAGCATTGTAGATAGGGTAGATTGGGTCGGATTCTACAAAGTTCAGGCTTAGGTCAAACTAAAACCAGTTGACCCGAATTGAACCTAAATCAATTGAGCCTGAACTCAAATAGGAGATTTAAAGCCTAGTTATTAGTTGTTTATGTGCAACTTGTAAAGACCTCCCTTCACCTTTCAAAAACAACAATAACCTCCCTTATTAGAAAAGCATTTGTTAAGATAGGTTTTTTTTTTTTTTGACGAAAATACTCTTGATTTTAAATCATTGAAATAGACCAAACCAAACATTCCTTCTCTTTCTTCACATGAGCAAAAGCACACGTCTCTTCATTCACAGGGATCAGATGATTCATTTGGGTAGAGGTGGAGCTGGGAGAAGAGGACTAAAAAACATAGGTGGTTCGATTGTAGGTGTTGTAGAGGATAGAGGGGAGGGAAAGAAGGGGGTGGTGTTAGCGTCGAAGAAGATGGCCGGAGGAGTTTGCCAGAGGAGAGGTGGGGTGATGGAAATGTAAGGTTGCAGAGAGTTTGAAGCTTAAAAAGATGGAAAACCAAAAAAATGAAGACAAGAGTGTTCAGGTTGTTCCCAAAACCAACTAATAAGGTATAATTGTTGTTTTAGAATCCTATAACTTGGATTAGGATATTTTCGTCTTTACATTAGCTGACCTCAGCAAAATCCATCAAATCTTTGAACGGAGTTAACAGAAGGAAGGTAAGTTTGACCACCCTTCAAACCTAAAAGGAGGTCACTGTGGTTTTTGAAAGGTGAAAAGAGGTCTTTACAATTTGCACATACATCAAGGGAGATAAATATAAAATACTCTTATTTCTAAGTTACACCCATCTTCTTTTACTTGCCCCTCTCTAAGAAACCTGAAGTGTTACTTAATCTTTTTACCTTATCTAACACTATCGAATTGGACTGCCACCATTGGTGGCAAGCGACTTCACCTCAGGACCTCAACCTTCAATATCGGCTTCGACTACAATCGATGTAAGCTGTTCATTTGACAGAAGATCATTATCTGGATTAGCCACGTGAATAATATTCCAACCTATATAAGCCCCAATAATATATGTATAATAGGTATATATTGTCACGTGTAACTCGTCACGTTACCATTCAACTACACGTTATTTATATATTTTATGTATATATTTTTATTTTATAAGTATATATGTAAAAAAAAACTATACAGTTAACTTAAAAAATAATATTTATTTATAATGCATCTTGCAACGGGGTCAACCCCTCCCAATACCAACCCGATCCGTTTGGGAGTAGATTTGGGTGGCGTTTGGCCCGGCTTGTGCTTATATGGATCAGCACTTACTGGATAAGTGGCTCAATGGGAGCACTCATCAATAGCAACAATAAGTGCTTACTTGAAGCAAATTGCGTTTGGTAAAAACATTTATTTAAGTGCTTATGAAAGTGTAGGGGTAAAATAGGTATTATAAAAATATTATTAAAGTTTAAAAATAACATTTATTTAAGTGCTTATGAAAGGTTAGAGGTAAAATATGTATTTTCAGCTTCTCCTTATGGGTAGCCTTCCTCTACTGCTTATGGATCTTGTTAGCAATTCGGCGAATTATTCGCAAATAATTCGTGAATCGAATCTTTGAAGGAATATACGTATAATAATTCTGAAGTTTTGAAAGATTCGGAATAATTCGCGATTTTTTGCCTTAAAAAGTATAATTCGATATTTTACGAATTTTTCAAAAATTTGAAACAATAATTCGTTGGGTTGTTCAAAGGGGTAAGTAGCAGGAGCGCGCATGACAGGCGCACAGGTGTGAGTGCGCAGGTGCTCAGACAAACAGGAGTGTTCCAAGTGTTTGATGATATTCTTCAATGAAAAATTTTTTTTCTTCCTTTTTCTTTCCTTTTGTTTGTGTTCTTTGCAGGTGAGGAAGAGGGAGACATCCCAGTTAGTTGTCTTGGTTGGAGAAGAAGGTTGATAGGGAGCGCACGGTGGCGCACGGCAGGGCAAAGGCAGGGGCGTGAGGTAGGGCACAGAGGTGCTCGGCGGCACGCTGGGCAGGTGGGCACGCAATGTTGGTACAAGGGCTGGGCTGCAAGGGGCAGGTGCATAGCAAGGCTTGGCTAAGCACCGGCCAGAATGTGTGCATGCCAAGTGTTTGGTGAATTGTCTCAAAGGATTTTTTGGTTCTTTTTGTTTTTGGTTTTTTTTTTTTGCCTTTTGGATTGGTTAACGGCTAAACTTGCTTTAATATGTTTGTTATGTTTTAGAGAATGACAATTATTATTATATCTACTGACTTCTTTTTAGAATACCTCGAATTGTTGACTTCTGAATTTTTGCAACCAAACGTTTAAAACACATACAAATTAAATACCGCATAATTACCGTATCGTGAACTTTTAACCGAATATTTGACCGTACCCTTTTTTTGGGTCACTGAATAATTCTTGAATATTTCCCGTAACGTATTTTTGCCGTATCCCGAATTGTTAACGAGGCTTATAGATACACACTTACCCATAAGCCCAGCCAAACACGTTTTAAATTTAATAAGTACTTGTATAAACTATAAGCTGCAATAAGTGCTTATAGAAGCAATGCCAAAACGCCACCCTAGTAAGGATCGTTGCCATCCTTAGGCTACGTTTTGTTTTGGATATTGTGTTTTAATGTTGATTTAATTCTCTTTAATTTCTTCACACACGCACAAAATACGTCGCATATCATTCACAATGAACAACAAATTATAAAACAAAGAGCGGGCCCACCTTTCACACTTTCTCCTAACATATCAAATTGTAGTTGAAATTTTATTTTCTTGTATTTATCTTTCTCCTTTATCATGATCATGTCTAGTAGACAACAAGCATCTACCCCACCGTCGGAACTCCGACGACGACGCCGGAATGGCTGTCCCTGGTCCACACAAAAACCCGATCGCAACGGTAATCATGGGTTCTAAAAGAGCCTTTCTTGATGAGCCTTACTCTCACCCAAGGATTCTCCCTCTTAATAACCTCTTTTGCCACTTCCGCCTTTGCTCCCAACAGCTCAGGCCATGCTTGCTTCGCTGCAAGAAGTGAAAACCCATCAACCATTAAAAGCCAAAACTAACATCTCTCCATTAATTATCACAAACAAATAAATATAAATGAAATAGAAATCAAGGGGAAGAGTGATAATATATAACACTTACCAGGGCAGTGAGTTCCTATCATCTTGTCTCTCAGCTAGCTTGAGATAGGTTCTTGCTGGTTTGATGATCTAGGGGTGGATTCTATTTAATATTTATAGAGGTTACTAGGGTTGGGTTGTGCTATTGCCAGAGAAACTTTGGTTGCTTCTGTAGCATCACAGATGCGAGTTTGTAATGGAAAAACACAAGTTTACCATTTTAGTTTATTATTCTCGGGCCCTAGAAGTATTCTTGGGTTCAAAAGCGTCTTAAATAAATAAATAAGCGTTTGATAAACCCAAGTGGAAGACAATTTCGCAAGAATCGTTTTATTTAAACGTTGATTTTTTTGAAGGCTACTATTTCCTGTTTTCAAAATCATCTTTGCCAGAATCAGTTTGAGGTTTTAATGAAATATGCCTTTATATGCCCTTTTAAAACTTTTAAAATACCTATTTTACCCATGTTACTTTATACAAACTTTTCACAAATATAACTAATAAAGAAGCGCATTTTTAATAAGTGTTTATCAAACATCTTTTATTCATCTGAAATAATTCTTATAAAGCATTTCATAAAAATTAATTTTTTTTATTCATCTGAAATAGTTCTTATAAAGCATTTCATAAAAATTAATTTTAAAAGAACCGCTTCTCCTTCCAAGAACCAATGCCAAACACAACCTAAATGTCTCTGAAAGCAACCAAAAGTAATTTTTCCGTGGCAATAGCGTTCTACTCGTGGAGTTTTGGATGAGAAACACTTATTAAGGATTTGAAGGACAAGTAAAGCATTTAAGTTAATCGGATCATCTTCTGTCGGTCGATGGTACTGGTGACCGAGGAAAGATAATCTGATATAAGTTCAGGTGTCTTCATGGGAAAAACAGGTGACACTGCAATATTCAATTCAAATTTAGTTTTGCCTTTGGACATAGAGACGTTTTCTTTCGAGAGAAAGTGACGAACTTGTTCTTGTTTCCACTTATTGACTTTTTTTTTTGTTTTGTTCAAACTTTTACTTAGTTGGATCCGAGATGAAACACATGTGAAGCACGTGCACGTGCACAATATAGTGTTTACCCATAAGCAGTAGAGGAAAATTATCCATAAGAAAAAGTTGTTGAGAACACCTTCTCTGATTACTTATGCGGGAAGTTATTAATTTATAAGTTTTAGTAATATTTTCATAATACTTATTTTAACCCTAAACTTTCGTAAGCAGTTAAACTAAATGTTATTTCTAAACTTTAATAAGAATGTGGTCAATGCCCCCCGTAATATGGTTAAATACACCCTCACCTGATGTACTTTATGAGGGCGGGTGTATTTCACATATCACCCCCACATCACGGGGGTTCATAACAGAGGATCCGCATCCCAGAAATACAAGCTTGTCACAAACATTAATTATTATCTATTAAGCTCCCCTGAAAAAGAAAAAGAAATAAATAAATGAAAGGATCTAAACATGCCATCAGATCCATCCAAAGGATCCAATCTAATATTATATATACAAAAAAAATAGATAATTAATGGAGTAGAAGTAGAAAGAGAAGTCTTTATTTAAGATTGTAACAGTTTAAATACTTCATTACTTAGTGTTACATGACATCCCTATTGCTAGACACAAACACATAAGAAGTGCTTTGATCTGTTCCATCCGGTTCGGGGTACTCGGATCAGCTTTCCCTTTTCATCGACCCATACCCAAACCCTATTACACCTGAGGTCCTTGGTAACTGGTGTTCCTATTAGTAGAACGATTGCATTCACTTCAGGTTTCTCTCTCTCGATCCTTGCCGCCGCTTCCCCGCTCACTCCAACGAGCTCCGGCCACGAGTTCTTGCCTGCACAATATTTCATTCATTCAATCAATCAAACTGATCATTTCAGTTATATACACGATAATATAGCTAAATCTATAAACCAGTTTTTGTTCTGAACTATATATATATATATATATCACTAGAAATTAAGTAGGTCTCTACTTGGAGAGAAAATGAATATAGCCTTACGAGGACATGCCGCCATCTTTTTTGTACGGTGATTGAGTAGTGAAGTGTCTAGCTAGCTATATGTATATATAGTCATGTTGTGTTGTACTGAGTAGGTTCATGAAGACTCTCTCTCTCTCTCTCTCTCTCTATATATATATATATATATATATATAACCCAAAAAATAAAGAAGAAAGTTGAAGCCGTTGTCTTTGAATGTTGACATTGAATCTGAAGGTTGTAGGCGATCCGGATTTCGATTCACATGAATCTGGATCTGTAGTAGCAGATTTCTATCGAACCGAAGACGTACCCATACTCAAACGATTAGATCTTTGTATGAGAATCTAAACAAACCACATCTCAAAGAAGAAAAAGAGATAAAGAGAGATTCTCTAAATTAGAAACTCACCACAACATGAATTGCTTGTTGAAACAGAGAGGATGAATCTTCTATATATATATATAGAAGATTCAACTCTACTCAACTTAGGACTCTATCTCTTAATCCTATATAGAGATAAGTCACACTTGATCTCACACTAAACATGGACATCTCAACTTTAAGTGAAGACCCACCCAAATTGATTCAAACAGGTTGGGGCCAACTTGATCAACCCATCACATAAATCCAATAGAATCATTTATTAAGAGGAGTCTATGATTAATTTCTTGATTTAAAGAGGAAGGACCAGGGCTGTCAATGGGTTGGACACATCATATCCGTTTATGGAGGTTATTAGGGTAGAGTTTGAGTTCTGCTATTTGCCAAAGAAACTGTCAAGAGAGATGAACTTTGATCTTGTTTCCATTCGTTGACTTTTTTTTTGGTTTTGTTTTGAACTTGTAAATCGTTGGATCAAAGTCATGAAACACCTGCCAAACACGTGCAGAGCATCTTAATTGATGCCTCACACCGACTGATTTAATGACAAAACTGGATAAGAATGAACCAAAGTATTAAGATAATTTACAATTTGCAGTTTGAACAGACACTCGTTCATAGTGGGGATTATAGAATCAAATTCTAGATATAATCAGATTATATAATCTTAACCAAACATTTCTAATTAGATTATAATTCAGATTATAGAATTTGATTTTATAATTTTATCAAAATCTAGAATCCATAAAAAATTGGATTCTAGAATTCTTAACCGATTCTTGCTAAAATCCGACTCGCATTAGATTTTCGGGCCTGATGTTTTTTTCTCTTTTCATTGCCTTCATCAGTTCTTTCCTAACGATGAGTCTTCCCATCGTCTTCTTCTCCAACAAGCAAAGAAATTGGTAAGCATAAATAAATCTCTCTCTCTCTCTCTCTCTCTCTCTCTCTCTCGATGTTTATTTTTTTTTTTGAAAGTGACTCCTTTCTCACATCTGGTTTTTTTTTTTGTTAGTCACAAGAAATCTCTCTCTCATTTGGTATTTTATTTTTCTGTGCATTCTCTCTCTCTCTCCTGTCTTTCTCTCCATGTTTTTTCTTCTTCTTCTTCTGTTTTTAATGTGCAAACTCTCTCTCTTCTAAATGCTTGTGTAAGCTCTCTCTCTCTCTCTCTCTCTCTCTCTCTCTCTCCATGCAGTTTTAGTAGATATCTCCAATAATAGTTCTACATTCATTTTCTCAATTCACAATTAATAATCTGGTTACAATGCAATAAATGCCCCCTTGCATTTCTACTGGATGACTTCTAAATGCCTGTCATCAATTTCAAAGAGTTTGAAAGTGTTAAGTTAGGATAATTCCCTAGAATCAACAAAAAAATTTGCGCAAAGTTAACTGAATTTCAAGTATACTAGTAGTGCATTTGTCCAAGCACTTTGACAAGGTCTCCATCTCGCAAATCTCATTCACGAATAAGACTACCAGAAAAAAAACATACATAAATAAAGTTATGATAATGTCAATTATTTAAAGTGAGAAAATACAAAACAGCACATCAATAATTTCTATTATTCATCAAGAACCGAAGAAAATACGAGACAACACGTCAAATCAAGTTTTAATAAAATACCCAATTCATTCCGGACTCATCACTCCTCATTTCTTTCCAATCCAATTGTTCTTTTTGTCTACAACTGCAAAGTACGAATCAATGCGTAAGTGTACGTAGCTGGGTTTTCTTCAATCTTTCCTTGTGTTTCAGTAATTGGGTTTTTGGGTTTTTCATTTTGATCAATTGTCATTGCTTACAATGATAATCTAGATTTTCATATTTCTGGGTCAACCCAATGAGATTTGGATTCTAGTTTACAGAACCACATTTCAGAATCCAATATCTCCAAAAATGATTCTAGATTTTGAAAATCAACAATGAGAATCTGAATTTTCATAATTCATGATTATAATCAAAATCCAGAATCCAAAATCCCCCTTAAGAAATTTTATGGTTTTTATAGGATAGATCATGGAAAAAAATTTCTATGCCCGGGTGGGGTATTACCCCACCCAACCACGTAACAGTCTAAAACCCTAAAAAGATATATTAACCTAAAACTGGCTTCCACCTTAACTGGAATGTTTTCTGCTAATAGTCTATGCGACAGAAAATATTTGGGTGGTGGTATTACCCTTCTCGGGCATAAATTTTTTTTTCCAAGGCTCGACTCATCGATAGCCCTAAATTCAATAGTGAATAGCTTGATCTTGGAAAAAAAAAAAAAATTCTGCCACGTAGATCGACTAGTGGCAGAAAACATTCTGGTTAAGGTAGAAGCCATTTTTGGGTTAATATGTCTTCTTAGGGTATTAGATTGCTATGTGGTAGAAAATAATTAGGTGGGGTAGCATAAATTTTTTTTCCACTGTACTTAAACACAATAATAAAACTGCTTCTTTCAGCTGGAACTTTGCAAAAAAGCTCATTTCAATTCCTTGGTTATAATTTATAAGTTTTTTTTATAGTAATTTTAATGTTATATATGCCCAGCTCCTGGGTTGTGTACATAGATTTGTAATTAACTGGCTTTGGCTTGCCCAAACTTTTAATTAATCGAGCCTGAGTCTTACTCAAGATTTACGAGCTTGAGCCAAGCAGGGCAAAGCTTGCTAGCTCGTTTGTGTAATATATATTATAACATATATCACCTTATCTGTTGACGAGGTGAAGGAACAACATCTTGTTGGGTGATTTATGAAACAAAAAATAAGTATTTATGGTGTGTTGGTGCTAGAGCTATATTTAATTTGAGCCCTAGACTCACATTTTAATATCACCTATATTGTATTGTCTTCTGGCTTATGGCTTCAAGATTTATCATGATTTTTCAAATGTTTTCCTTTTAAATCTTAAAAACTCATTTTTTTTTGGGAGAACAAGTTTTCTCCTACCATAATTTACACTAGAAAGAGATGTATTCTTTTTTAGATCTTAAACTTCAAAGTTTTGTAGAACAATTGTCCTCTCCTACCATTTAAACTAGAAATATATGGATTTATGGACCATATATACCACGAGGGCGGATCTTCTGTGATGGGCGTGTGACGTAAAACAGACACGAGGGCAAAATAATAATTGCCCTCGTGTCTGTTTCGCATCACATGCCCATCACAGAGTGTGTTCATCAAAGAGGATCCGCGTCCATATACCACTAACTAAACTATCCTTTTATTATCCCCAATCACTTGCACTTGATTGACTACAAATTGTCATTACTATCAGAAATACGGGGCCGGATCCTCTGTGGTCGGGACCCCTGTGGTGTTCCTGAGGTGTAGAAACAACACCGGGGCGAAATGGTATTTTCGCATCCTAGGGCCCGCATCCGAAGGACAAAAATACTATTTCGCCCCCGATGTTGTCTCTACACCACAAGAACACCACAGGAGTCCCGACCACAAAGGATCCCGGCTCCAGAAATACAAGCTTGTCACAAACATTCTTATCCATTTAGTCTCTTGAAAAAAATAAAAAATAAAAAAAATAAAAGTATATGTGCCATCTGAGCCATCCAAAAGATCCAATCTACTATTATTGAGAAAAAAGAAAAAAAAAAGAAAGAAGAAAGAAGGAAAGAAAGAAAAAACACTTTTAGAAGTAACAAGAGATGTCTTTATTTAAGATTTTAACAGCTTATACTTCATTACTAAGTGGATACATACATGACATCCCCATCGCTAGATAAATAAATCTATCCTGTTCGGGGCACTTGGGTCACCTTCCCCTTTTCATCAACCCATACCCATACCCTATTGCACCTAAAGTCCTTGGTAACTGGTGATCCTTCAAGCAGAACGATTGCATCCACGCCAGCTTTCTCTCTCTCAATCCTCGCTGCCGCCGCCTCCCCGCTCAATCCAACGAGCTCCGGCCACAAGTTCTTGCCTGCACATTTTAGTCATTTAATCAAACTCCTTGTAGCTAGCTGAAAGATAATAATAGCTATAATATAAACCAGTTTTGTTCTGAACTATCACTAGAAAGTAGAAGATCTCTCTACTTAATTATAAGAGAGAAAAGATAGCCTTACCTGGACATGAAGCCATCTCTCTTTGTATGGTGGTTGAATACTCTTTGAAGCCTCTTCTAGCTATATATAGTCATTTGTTGTGTTGTTAAAAGAAGAGTTGAAGCCGCTAACTTTGAATGTTGACTTTAAAGATCTGTGATTTCTTGATTTAATGAGAAAGGAAAATATTAATGTAGATATTGTTCATTGACTGTGAGATGTCAATATAAATTAATTGTGGGGAAAATGTTGACCTTGACTATCCCTTGCCTTTAAAGAGTTGTCTGATTTGGATCACAGAAATCACTTGTGAATCTCATAGAAGATTGACTTGTGTCTACCGGTCTTATTAAAAAAGATGACCTGGAAGTTTTAAAATTTAAGAAAAGAGTAAACTTGAGGGCCCACCACTTTAATCGATTTTTATCTTAATCACAAGAGGTTGATTAAGGTATATAAGAAAGTTGTGGTCCTACAAATCACATCTATATATCATCGACAAATCTTATCTTTGAAAGTTGTTAAGTATGCCGCGTATTCTTTGTGCCAATGTATCTGTAATTCTGTACACATTTCAATTCCAATTGATTGAAGATATATTGTCTAGAGTGAAAATGATGGAATACCGGTTGGAGTATGTGCACATGCATGCTAAACGATTAATTAATTTTATTTTTTAATAATGACATAAATAATAATTAATTGTGTGACGTACATATATACACGCTCCAATTAATATTCCTCTAATTTCACTTCAAATGAGAGCAATCAAATAAAATGCTCTCTTTATAATCAAACCGTTTCGTTCTAAAAGTAGGGAATGAAACGGGTTGAACCCGGAGGTGATCATGTGAATCTATGTCAGCACTATTGACTTTGTGTTCTATCTTAATTGACTAAAAGTTAAGGCACGGCATCGCGTGGTTTTCATAGCAGATCATGTGAATCCATGTCATTCGTATTTTCTGATCTCCATTAAATGTCAAAAATGCCCCTCACAAACTTACACATGGCTAAAATACTCCTAACATCAAAGACTAAAACTTGTAAGGGCTTAATGTTAAGATTAGATCAATTCAAATTTATGTAGATCAATCTAAAACTCGTCAAGAGTAGTAGATCAATCTAAAATTCGTCAAGAGTGTCCAGATCTTGAGAATCGATGAATGAAGAGAATAAGTAAAGCAATTAAAATGAAAGACAGTAAGAAAAGAAGAACAAATAATTTTATAATGTGGTTCAACAATATTGCCTATAACGCAAGGAGCGCACCAAAAATCTATTATATTTTTTGAAGTTTTACAATATAAGAGAAACCTTATGAAAAGCTAGTTTCGAAAGTTAAAACTACAACTGATGATCCAACCGTTTAGGGCATATCAGTCTAGAGCGAAGCAGTTGGAGCAATAGAGCGAAGCAATTGGAGCAACAGTTGGAATGCATCCAGATGTAAGAGTATATGCATATGCATACCGCACATCCAACTAACCATCTCATGCTCTTCACATGTAAACGAACGGACATTTAGCTGATAGCCAACTAAAAATGTGGTGTGTATCCTTTATTCTTCTTCGTCTTTTATTTTTTATTTGATATCTTTGTGCTGGTTGTCAATCAACTATTGCTACACAGGAGAGACAAAATTGAACCCCCTCTCCCCAACTCAAGATCTTCTGTAACCCTGATCACAGGAAACCTCCTATAATCCACGAGATCGACACCTGTCCGAAGAGCTCACAAGTTGTACTGCTTGTAGCCTCCCTAGGGTTCATTCATTTCTTAGGTTTTTAAATTTATAAGTGGTCCTTTTTTATTTTACCCACCTGAACAGGTATCGATCTTTTATGACGGATTACGAGAGATTTCCTATGATCCGGCCCCATTTCTTCTTTTTAGGGATGTCCTATTAACATCCTAAGGATAGGACAACCTTTGGTGCTTATCCGGGAAGCGGATCCTCTATAGCACCATTTCTCTATAGCATTTTGTAGCCTTTTTTGCTCCAACGAAAACGTGACACGTGGCCACTAAAAGTTAGAGCATTCAATTCAAGTTAACCAAGGTTAACTATTTACCCATTTTTAAATTGTTTTTTTATTTTCACGTTTTACCTTCTCTTCACGTTTTACCTTCTTTCTCGCTTTCAACGAAGAACAGGTTCAGCAGCACTTTGGGAAGTTTGCAAAAGCTTGCAACGAAGAAACGATTCAGCGCCAACGGACCGACGAAAAAAAAATTCCGATTAAGGTAAGAACATAATTTTTTTTTTTTAAGATTCACTAGTAATTTTTTTATTCTCTCTTTTTTTTTTGTTTTTTTTTTTTAAATCGTCTTTTAGAGTTTAGATTTTAGGGTTTTAGATTTACTAGTTCTTATAATTTTTTTTCTTCTAAAATTTCAATAGTTTTTTTTTTATTTATTTATTTTTTTATTTCAATCGTTTTTTAGAGTTTAGATTTATGTTCTGTTATTATTTCAATCGTTTTTTTTTTAATTTCAATAGTTTTTTTTATTTTTAATTTCAATCGTAGCACCATTTCCTCTGCGGAAGTGGTTTATAGAGAAATAGTTTTTTTTTTTACAGAAATAGCACCAATTCTGTAGCAATATATATATATTTATATATATTGCTGTTATTATTTCAATCCATTTTTTTTTAACTTCAATAGTTTTTTTTTTTTTTTTTTTATTTCAATCGTTTTTTTTTATTTCAAGGTGACTTGAGAATAGTTTTTTATTTGGATGCGATACTCGCCGGATGTATACCTGTGTTCTTCGAGGAATTGTCGGTGAAGTCGCAGTACGGATGGCATTTGCCGGAGGATCAGTACGGGGAGTTCTCGGTGTTCATAGCCAAGGAGGAGGTGGTGCAGAAGGGGTTGAGGATTGTGGATGTGCTGATGGGTATTCCAAGAGATGAAGTCATGAAGATGAGAGAGAGATTTATTGAGCTCATCCCAAGGGTTATGTACAGGAAACATGGAAGCTCCCTGGGGTTGAAGGCAAAGAAGGATGCCTTTGATCTTGCTGTGGAAGGTACCTTACACAGGATCAAATCTAGACTTGCAGGAGGATTTGCAGTTGCATAATCTGAATTCTGTATTTTATTTCTCTCTGATAATAAATTGATTGACATTATGATGCATATTAATTCCTTTATTTCTTCCTGTGTTTGTGATCTGTCTGTAATACAAATTGAATGTTGTACTGAAACTCAGAGATCCATGGAATTGAAGACTTGGAACAAAAAGAATTAAACTATTTGAGTGCTTGCAGCTAAAGAAGTACAAATTGAAAGAGCAAAAGAAGAGGATGATTTGGAAGTCAGCCTACTCCACTAGAATCTAAACCTGTAGATCATTATGAAATGAGATGTATTCATCACTCAAA
>JAUPMG010022030.1:0-15098 GCA_031762675.1 Pachysandra terminalis | reverse complement strand
CCAATTGAGGCTTTAGTGGCTTGGTTTAAGCTCCATATTCTCGTCATCCTCATCAGACCGCCGTTCTTCGATGGGTCAAATTATGCCCATTGGAACGCAAAAATGAAGAAATTTTTGCAGTCTATTGACGGCACGATTCTACTTGACATAAATAGGCCATGGTCTCTTCCCACAAAGGAGGTTGAGTTGGATGGGATAAAGAGACAAGTAGATCTTGACTATGATAAATGGTTCGATGCTGATAAAATCATGAGCTCGGCTAACACTAAAGCTCTCAATGCGATCACATGTGGAATCTCTTCCGATAAATATCAAAGAATTTGCATGTGCTTGAACGCTGAGAAAGCATGGGACATCCTAGAGATGACCCATGAGGGGACGACCATAGTGAAGAGATCTAAACTCCAACTTCTCACCCCCCAGTTTGAAAATATCAAAATGGATGATGGTGAAAAGTTCATGGACTTATATTCCAAGCTCAATGACATAGTTACGTCCATGTGAACCCGTTCTAGATACTAAGATTTGTAGAAAAATCCTAAGATCCCTTCAAAAAAGGTTCACAGCGAAGGTTACCTCCATTGAGGAGTGTAGGGATATCAACCTCCTAAAAGTTGAAGAACTTGTAGGATCCCTCCAAACCTTTGAGTTGCACTTTGAGACCTATTCTAAAGGGAATTCGATTGCATTAGCTTCTTCAAGCTCACAAGAAAAAGGAATATGTGAGTCTTGAAGAAGAGGACCAAGCCTTATTGGCTAAAAGGTGTCTGAGACACGTCGCTAAAAGAAGAGAGGGTGCAAATAAAAAGGGTAAATCTTTTGACAAGCCCTACCCTAAATCTAATTCTAAGGAAGTTTCAAAAGAAACCCTGTGCTATACCTATAAAGGGTATGGGCACATAGCTACCAGTTGCCCATCTAAAAGTAAATCTAATAGTAGGGCAATGGCTGCTAATACTTGGGATGAATCGTCCGGATCATGGTCGAAATCGAATAACTAGGATAAAGATGGTGACTTAGGCATGTTGATGGCTAGGATTCCCAGGTCCCCTCTAGAGGATTTTATACCTATCATAAGATCTATACAAGAGAATCCTTATAAGGAGAACACAAATTAGTTATCTAACAACATTGTTCTACAAAGCAACTTAGAGTTAGAAAATTCTATATCTGAAAGCTCCAAGTTAATAGCCGAGTTTAGACAACTTTACATGTCCCCGGATGAGATGGGTCTTGACTTTGAGAGTCAATTTCATGACAAACCCGACTCTATCCCTATTGTTGAGTTAGGCGAGTCTTCATCTCACACTTCTATCTCTAGCACACCTAGGACTGAATCTCACACTTCTGATGAGTCCAGACACTTGCACCTTGTGTGTACTCTTACTTGTGTAGTGATGAACACCACCCTTAGGGACAAAGGGAAAAGTTTAAAAAACTCCTCCTTAGAAGCACCTTCCTTGTCTAATGTATATACATCGTTTAGGAAGAGTAACTCTAAGAAGAAGAGGCATAGGAGAAATAATTCTCCTATCGGGATTACATCCCTATCCCATGTACAGACCAACAAAAACAGAAAACCTAAAGTATATGTTCATACAAGGGAAAGTAAGATGGACCTACCTATATGGTACCTAGATAGTGGGGCCTCTAGACATATGTATGGAGATAGATCCTCATCACATGTTAACACATCAAAGGAGGATCTGCGTCTTATGGGGATGGTAGTCGGTCACAAATCACTAGTAGGGGATATGCTAAATTTTCTGAAATGCCTACCATTAATGATTTTCTCCACATAGAAGGTTTTAAATATAACTTCTAAGTGTGTCACAACTTTTTGCTAGTGGACATACAATGACCTTTAAGCATGGTTGTGGTAAGATCATTGGCGATTTTGGAAAGACTGTCATGAACCGTCTTAAAATTTCTTACCACTGCTATACAGTAAAAGAAAAGACTGACTTCCACCTCTCCTTTTACCTGCCTCATGACTTCTACTCATGACGGGAGTGATATTCGAGAAACATCTATTATCCCCTCATATATATTCATTGAGTGCAACTACTGTGGAAGGGAGGTACATCATGCTATGGAATGCATGGTGAAACTTCGTGGTCCTGTTGTCTCCAATAAGTTCAAATATGTGGAGAGAAAGAAAGTAAACATGATTGACCCTTTGAATTGTACAGCACCATTCGATAAGGGTAAGTCATCCTCTATCTTATAGGATCCCATCTTTACTACTATTGTGTCACGAACCAAATCTAGAGATCTCATTGGAATCCCTAAATTTAGTTTGTAACTCTCACTCCATATCCGGATGGGAGTGGATAAACGATACATAGCCAAATTCATAAAGTAAAATTTGAGAATTTATATAATATTGAAAATATAGTCAAAGTGTAATAACCTGAACTTTTATAGGGATTAATTTATAATTAATAAAAGTATAGGAGTTGGGGTGTAATTAAGATAAGGGTTAATTTAAATTTTAGTAAGTAGTTACATATTTAACTTTGACTGCTTGTGATTGGTGGGCTGTACAATACGAAACTAAAGTGCTTAACACACATTCATAACTCTTTAAGTTATAATGTGTGGTTATAATTCAACTAACCTAAGGTGATTAATAAGATAATATATAATTAGAATAAACAGCTTTAATAAGAAATTGGGTTAATGAATTAATCTAGAACTAACCAAACGGGACTTAACTCTAATAATTAATTAGTTGGACTTAAGTAAAGCCCAATAAGACTAAGACCCATCTAAACTAAAGCCCAACTAGGTTAATTAATAGGTAATTTTTGTGCTAATTAAACCATGTTAACTAAAGGCTAAGTTATAATAGAACTAGGACTCTAAAACAATGTTTAAACACCCATTAATATTACTAATATGATTAGAAGAGTTAAAACAAATGGTCAGGATTACTTAGTCTAATCTAAGGGTTAGAATTAAAAGAGAAGGAACTTAATCTAATTAGTATAAGGTTAGATAACAGCAATCATTAAAATCAACTAGAACTAGGACACTTTAAATCTTAAGGCTGTAAATTAACTAATCTAATCTAATGGCGATAAAGCAAAACATAATCTTAAACTAATTAAAAATCTAAACGAACTAAGAGACAACTTTAAAAACTATATAAACATAGTCTTGGTCGTCCAAATCATAATTTAAAAATCTAAGTGGATTGCTGGAGCTTTTGGTTGTGGAAGGGCAGTTCGAATCCGAACTGAGCTAAGGAGGAAGAAGATCAGGCGAGGTAAGAAAGGTAAGTAACTCGATTACTCTTTATTTTCTATTTGAAACTAGGTTTCTTGGTCATTTTCAATGAGTATGACATAGCACAACCTTAAAAATCTATATCTTCTATACTTTTCTACATAAAAACTAAACTGGAAAATTATACTGATCTGAACTATCAGTCATGTATATATTTTATATAATTTATTTTATATTTTTCTAAGATTTCTCTATTCGTTAGGAAACCATACAAATAAGTTTGATGTGATTCCAATAAGTATACACAAAGTTATGACCAAAATATCGACTGTATGTCAAATCTGGAAAAACCTAGAAAACCCAATTCGGCAGCCTACCGGTGCGCCAGTTAGCCTGCCGGAATTACCCCTGAAACCCATATTTTAAACCTGTTTAAGCGACTTAAGGAGGCTTTTATGATTCTTAATTGATTGATTCATTTAAATATTGGTTTTAAAGTGATTATGTGATATTAATGATATGTTTATGACATGAATTGAAGTTTACATGATTGAGAATTTCATATGTTTTATCATAATTGATCATGCATTGATGTTATTTAGATATCATGAGACATATACTATGAATTTGATAATTGTATTGATCATCTAAGCTCATTGCACCATTGTTTACTTATTGTATGCTTAGTTAATGAGCACCTACATTACACTTGCACAGCATGAACCCTTTTTGCATTATTGACCTTGTACGGGTCTAATTCGTTAACAATACCCCATAAATCCATGTGTTGGATATTATGGACATAATGAGTGTTATCATGATACGATATTGGTGAGAAAGTCCCGGATGGACCATTTTATATTATTATTTGTGTTGAGCGAGTCGCACTCCCAATAAACCAATTTTGGAAAGATGATAGGTGAGGGAAGTTTATGTTAGTGACACCCCAAAATCCGAATCATATGAGTGAAATTCTGTTAGTAGATCAGCTAATGTATGGATCACAAAGGACAAGTTCACGTGGTGGCCCCTTGGGATATTCCCTATGATCGCAAATAACTTAGGCGTTTTTAACCTCTAGGTCGAAGCTCCTAGAAACTATGATGCGCACATAGAATAGTCCAATTATCACATTACTATATATTGCAGAATGAATTCACTACGGTGGGACATTCTTGGGTATTTGACGTAGATCTGGTGTGAGCATACACTAATCGAATGCCAAACAGAATGCATTAACTGCATATCATCTTTTTGTGCATAGATTACACATGGTAATCATATTTATTTGTTGCATGAGCATGCATTGCATATCACATCATTATCATTATTATGTCATTAATTGCATATTTATCATATTATTTTTTGTTTAGTCTATGACATGATCATTGGAGAGTGGCTTTGACCCTATTCGAATCTAAAATACTGTTTAATTGTTTTACTTACTGGGCTAAGTGTAGCTGACATCTTATGACAACAATTTTAGGGAATTTAGATGGGGATCAAGATGAGGTCTACGTGGTTGGACTGGATGATGGTTTTCAATTATTTATACTTAGTATTTTGTAATAGGTTTTATTATGTATATGTATTATGTATAGGGATAGGATTTGATTTAAACATAAGAAAAGAGTATTTTTATTTATTTTCCATTGTGATTGCATTAAGTGTTTTGGAAAAAATGGACTTATTAGCTTTCTAATTAATTTCAGTAAGGTTAACTGCCTGTAAGTTTTACTTAATTATATGGTTTGGCTCTTATATTGATTACCACTCCAGATCTCAGTTGGGGTGAGAGTCACGGTTCAAACCTAAGGAGTTCCACATGAATTACCTTAAGTTTGGGTCGTGACACAAAGTATGGCTATTACGTCCAAAACAATTATAACATAGCAGTGAAAAATAAGATAAAATCCTTTAGTTCCATGCTTCAAATCAATCCCTATTATCAACTGAAAATAAATACTGAATTACCTCAATTAAACCCTATTACAAGTTCTACTAAAACCATCAAATAAAACCCTAGTAATAATTAATATCTTCAAAACATCCTTGTCCACCATCTTGTTCCTCACGTTCATCATCTATAGGTCCTGAAAATATTATGGTCGAAAGCGTAAGCTACACTAGCTTAGTAAGTAAACAAGTCAAATAATGTTTATGATTGAAGTAGGGACAATGCCGCTCTTCAAAGGAAATCCATATGAACAATAAATAAGTGAAATACATAACAGAGTCAATATGCACTAAAACAAGTGATGAGTGATCAATATACAATAATTCTGTAATAAATCTACAATGCAGTATGCTGGTTCAATTATTAATGCATGCTGTGCACCTAAGTATCACCACATGTGATTTAAGACAAACAATCTAATATGCAATGCAGCTATATAGTACTCGTTTAGTGTAGGTTCCATATATGATCCCAATCATTCTACCCAAGGATGCTCACCTGGAAACCATCCTCCAATACATGGCAGAAATAGTAGATTATTCTATGTGTAGATCAAAGTTTCTATGGGTTTCGACTTAGAGGACAAAGCGCCTCACGTTATTTTTTATCATAGGGACTAATCCCAAGGCCTCAACGTTCCTTTGTGAACCATACATTAACCAATCTAGTAACAGAATTTCACTCATATGATTCGGATATTGGGCATCATAAACATGAACCTTCCCTCGCCTATAATTTTCCACAAGTCGTGGATTATCCCTCTTTATGGGAGAAAATAAATAATTGGTCTTTTGGGATGATCAATTCCTCAACACTTGCAATAGTTCGCTTAGAACTTCCTCACCATTGTTATGATTTTCAGATCATAATTATTCTCCTTATAATCATAAACTCCAGAAATATGAAGTCATAAAGGTCAAGTCAAGCATTAGACCAATACAACATCATTATGCAAAAGTATAGGTACATGCTGTGCAAGTGAAAGTGTGCTCATTAACTAAGCATTCAAATTATGTGTACAATGTGTAATATGACTAATTAACATACTGGACAATGATTAAGCAAGAAATATCAAGTATTTCAAATATCACATGTTCACCAAACACAGCCAATAGGTCCATAAAGAAGTAACTATATGAAATAATTATAGTTTAGCAAAACTAACATCAAAATCAGACTAATTATGTCAAAATAAGCATGTATGTGAAATTTTATAGCAATCGGAGCACTTTTGAATTTTTCGGTTCGCCTAGGGACTCAAATGAGTCCGCTGAGGGTCTTTGGGCTTGGCTCGGTGCGCCGAGCTAGACCTCAGTGAACAAAACAGGGACTTGGCAGTTTTGACTTCTCGTCGGTAATTTAGTCATTACTTTGTGGACATTTATCGGAATCACCTCAAATTTGTTTTGATGTGCTCCTAATGAGTAGGGGAATCCAAAAATCTATTTGGGAGGGGTATTTGGGGTTTCGGCGTGGTCTCAACGAGCCTAGGAGGCCACCGAACATCGCGATCTGGGCAGTTTTACCTGATTGTTTCTCCTATATAACTCTAATCAGAAAACATGGTTAAGTAACCCCTTTAACCTTGAATTCTGAACAAAACCCAATAAATAAACATGATAAAACATATTGAATCAATACTTACCATATCTTACCATTAAACATGAAAAACATGTTAAAATACTTCATACACAATGAAAGTAACCTTGACTTCTATTTAAACCATAAATAAGGTTATCCTTGAATACTTACCTTGAGTTTGAAGGTTCATGTAGGAAGTTACACCTCTTGATCTTCTTCCTCTACTTCTTCTTCTTCTCCAAGAAATGAATTAACCTCCTAAAGGTTTTGTGTTTATATAGACACTTAGAGACTCTCTTATTAGAAACTATTAACTTTTAATCTCAACCCTTAGACAAATATTAATAATCTCAATCCTTAGATGGATTTCCCAGCCCATGTGGGTTAGTTTCTAATATTGATTTTCTTTCTTATGTTTTTAGAACCTTAGCTTTAATTTAATTAACTTTAGTTTCTAGAAGTTTTCCCTTTAATTCCAGCCCATGTAGGTTTCTAATTATTAGCTTTTACTCTTTTAATCTTAGCCATTGATTGGGAAGTGAATGTTCCTATGAAATCCTTGCCATTGATTTAGATTTTAGAATCCTAGCTTTATTACTATTATAGTTTGTTGGGAATACTTACTAATTCTTTTACTTTGACTTAGTCTCTTATTCTTAATTGGCTAGTTCCTCATATTAAATCTCAGCCATTAATTGGAGATTGGAATCTCCTACTAGATCCTAACCATTGATTTCATATTTAGAGATTCCTACAAGATCCTAGCCTCATGTCATAACTTTAGAAGTTATGATTGTGTGTGATGCACCTAGTTTTCCTATTAGTACAACCCACCAATCACAATCGGTCAAAAGTCAAACATAATAGCTAATTACTAAAATTTTAAATTAACCCCTAATTTTATATTATTTACACATTAACCCTATTATGTTTGTTGGGTTATTACACATTGATCTTAAACGATTGAAGGAAATGTTCTCCCTGATTCATCAAATGAAGGAGGGCTTCAAACTAAAGAAGGTAGTAGAGGGAAGCAGGTATAGAATGCCACCTAGACCTTCTTCAAATCCCACCTCGTGGGTCACCGAGGAGTGATCTCCTTGGCGGGTATCACATATGATAGCATCGGCTTGATTGACAAATCTCATATGCCTAAGTATGTGATACGCAGACTAGGTATGCATATGGTACAACTTTTCTTATTTTGGATGCATACTTGGTTCATTTTGCGTGATTTTTGCAGTTAAATAGTCTTACTATTGATGTGCACACCTCACGGGTGGTTGAAAGTGCTCTCTAAATTTTAGAAATCTCTTCGTGATTTTTCTGGAATTCTCTAAACACTTTTCACTTTTTAAGTGCCCGGTCGACTGATCGGTTCGACCGGTCGACTGGCCCGCATGGGAGTTGTTTCTCGCGATAAACTATTTTATTGTTTTAGTTTTCCCCTCTTCCTCTCCTTAGGGTTTTTGTTTTTCTCCTTGATTTCTTCCTAAAGCATTTCTCAAGGATCAATCAAGTATGTACATGGTGTAAATATTTTCTCTTGATTTAGTTTAGATTTGTAAATTTCTAGTGATAATATTAATTTTCTTTGGTTGTCTTGCAGTTTTGACTATAAATTCCCATAATCTCTTCCTAGGAATTTTAGTTTCCTCACCTTAGTCGTTTGGAGCAGAAATTCAGATCTCATTATGCCGTCCTCCCATGAATCATTGGAATCTTCTACGAACACTATTCCACTTCCAGGAAGCGTCTTCGACTTAGCCTCTGCTCTTACAGAAAAACCAATTGTCGTTGAGAGACGTGTGGTTATCTTCGGGTTGATTAATCACAAATTATTGACATTGTGGAGTCTATCAAGTGGTTCAATATTCATTCATGGGGTGGATCTAATTCTCTTTATATAGCCAAGGAATTTATCAATCATATCTCACCATTCTCCTTGGATTCACCATCATTCACTGTCGCATGGAATGGTCGTCTTATTAAAGTGACGCCTAGTCTCATTGCTTCCATCATAAATATGCCTATATCTCCTGGTCACGAATCATGCACTTATCTTGACTTAGATCAGTTTAGAATGGCCATTCAAATTCTTTGTGGCAATGACACCTATTTCAATTCTGATAGGTCCTTGAAGGTCTCTCGGCTCAAGCCAAAATATAGGGTTGTGCATTCCTTTTTCACATCAAACGTTTACCCTAGCAATGTGAATGACTCTTTGATGTCTCATTACATGATCACAGTGCTTTTATGGATTGTGGGCGGGGTTCCGCTATGCCTACCTTCTCTTATATGTCATACCATCATTTCATTCTTCGGTATGCCGAGCTTTAGTCGATGTCCATCTGGTTTCCTCTTAATTGAGTTAGGAAAAATTTATGGTATGACAGATCCTCCTAGTGTGACTCTTATTCCTTCCATGCCCTTTTTCATGCCCAATCTCCAAGCAGGACAAGAGAGTGTATTTGGCAATGAGGACTATGAAGAATACAATGGGATGCTAGAAGCGGGCTCTCCTAATCTTGATTTGTCCGGTCCTTCTTACCATGAGTCACTGAATTCATCTATTAAAAGTGCTAGTAGATTTGATCGGAGGATGCCTTCGATTAAGTGGTCTATTCACAAGACACTACATATGCTGTTAGTTTCATCCATGCGATGTTGGTGTGCCTCTGATTCTTCTTCCTCAAGTGACGATGATGAATGACTGCTTCTTTGGACCAGCTGCTAGTTTGTGGATGTTCTAGGATATGCTTTTCTCTGTGGGGTGTACTTGAGTTTTAAACATTGTTGTATGACTGATATACTTTTTATCTTTGCCTTGACTCTAATAGTACCTATGTTCTCTCTTGAACTATACTTTGATGCATGATATTATCTTTCTCTATAGTTCATGTTAAGTTACCCACATCTACGTGTAGACTTGTTTGCTTGTCATGATTATTACATGTCTTGTATACACATCGCCTTGGTAGGATCGGTGCACCATTCTTATCTTTATGGGGTCCATCCTAGGATATGCTATGCTTGGTTTGATAGTAAAATTTTATGTCATAGCTTATACTTGCTTGCATTGAACATATTATGCTTTCATTATCTTATATATGAGGTCTTTACTAGACAAGTTCTGTATGCACATTGGTGTGTATGCATACAGAACTTGAATGCCATAGCTTACAGTAATATCTTTCACATGCATGTTCTAGTCTGTGTGAGTCTCGTGCCTACTGCATTTCTTGATTAGACTCACACGTTGCATACACATGCAATCATGCTCAGCTTTTCCAAATCAATATCCCCATTGGGAGTTGGGATTTAGGATGCCTAATTGGGGTTTTTACAAACATATACATTGTATTTGTAGCTAAATCTTAAACATGTATTATGTTTGTCATCCTTCATCTTGTATTGTATTGATTATCATTTGATGCATGTCCAGAGCTCACTGAAGGTTGTTATAGTTTTATTGCATATTATATGAAACCAACTTTTATACCTCACCTTGTGTATACAATGACCTTACATATTTCTTGTGATGAGTATAATTGAGTGTGTGTTTGCCTTGGGTTGAGTTTATCTGTTTTGGGTCGGAGTGCCCCAAGCGTGCAAACACATTGTGGCTGCTTTTGGTTTGATCTCATTTGTTTAAATGGAGCCAAGGTTGGTTGAACTCGTCCAAGGAGTTAGGAGTGCACAGGACTAGTTAAAACTCATCTGGATTGATGGATCCAGCCAGTTGACTCATCTCATGGTATACTCCTCTCATGGTATAGGAATTACCAAATTGGTTAGAACTCATCTTTATTGATGAATCACACCAAAATGCTAACACGATTGGGATTTCCCCCAAATTTGTATATCTCTTTGTCTATTTCTGACAAAAAGGAGGAGATCTAGATACTCCACCCATGGTATATATTTTCTTGCAAGTACACTCTTATTATTTTGTAGGTATGTCCAAGTATGGGGGAGCTGAAGAAAAAACTGAGGGGGAGCACAGAGCGTTGTATTGTCTTTAGTCTCTTGTATCTCAATTTTTTTTCTATGAGTTGAATCAAGTTGGATTGTATATTTTTATTCAATTCATAGAAGTCTAGTATGTGTGTTGTACTAGGATAGTTTTTTTGTAACAAATTGACAAAATGAGAGATTGTAAATGTCATAGGTTTTTCCTAGACATTCTTCGGATTTGTCAATGTTGTGACATAGTCCTTGAGTGTTTGTAATCGAGTAAATTGAAGATCAAGAATTGTGGATTTAAGGAAGACCAAGCTGCAATGAAGCATCTATCGGAATTGGTCCCCTATCCAAAGGTATAAACACACATGCACTAGACAGCCCCTAGAAACACATTTTCATTGCATATTGACTTGTTTCAAGGGAGCTTGGAGTACCCTTACCAGTTAAGTGGCACTCCACGATCCTTGGCCATCTGGATGAGAGTATGGACATCCAATGATTACCCACGGATGGTTGATACCATTCATGGATGGACCTTAGGTAAAATGGCCATAGAAATGATGAAATTTGGCATTCCCAGAGGCACCGGTTGACTGATCATGTGTGGCATCCAAACCAATGAATCAATGGGTAGTCCCCCAAAGCTCTATAATGCAACTCTCACCCCTTTACTAAACACTCCTAAGAGGTCGCATACCAAAATAGCATAAACAGCAATCACACATACCATTTAATATCAGCGGAAGCATTCAAATATGAAATATCTCAAATTGAGTATAGTCAACATTCAAACTATCAAACTAACTTAGTTCAAAAGTAATCGTAATCTAGACATCATAACTAGTTCAAACTTCCAACGCTTAATACAACCCATCAAGTATCAAAATATTTATATCATGACCTAAACTTCATTATCTTCCCATCCTCACCTTCTTCTTCCATCGCCAAAGCTCTATCACCTCATGGCCAGTCCTCCACCTGAAATGTTAGGAGCCAAAAGGCTTGATGTCACACCCCAAATCTGAGATATACGATCTCGAGGATTCACAAGGAAATGACCTTCGGATCCAAACAATGGATGTGGCCAAACCAAATAATTCAACCATACATCATGGTTCCACAGAGCATAACTACGTAATTTAGTGAAAGTTTGATAAAATTAAAACCTTAACAAGTTCCATCAAAAGATAGCCAACATCAACTAAAATATTACAATAGTACTGTCCACTCGGGGTCCTAAAGTAATATAAAATATGGTTCTTAAACAAGTCCATAAACTCCGTTGTTCCATCCCGCTAAGGATCAACCATCGATGTCTACTTCACTTGAGAAATTCACATGTTTCAACATAGGAGTGTGCGTAGAAGCTCAATAGGAAAATTCCAAAGTACGACAGTAGATACTTTCATAGACATACAATAAAACAAGTTCATTCATGCAACTTTCACTAAAAGTGTAAGTAATTCACTCTCATTGTCCTTAACATGCTTGTAATCTAACTTATTCTCTTTACTTATACAAATACAATATTTCATACTCTCATGATTGACATCATACTGAAACACATTTCAGAACCAATACCCATGACCTTGTCATGCTAGAACCTCATCCACATATTCCATGCCTTCCTTCTATAATACTCACCAATTTACCACACAATCAGGCCATATTACAATTCAAGAATTAAAGAAAGATATGCATTGTGATCACAAAAGTAATAAGTGGTAAATGTGTATGCAATGTAGTGTGATGTATGTCATAATGTGATGCTTGTTTTGTATTTAATGATGCAAGTATGCAAGGATTATTAGGCTAAGCCCAACCATGAATTCCATCCACATGTCCTCTAGGAAACTCTGTCCCCAAGAATATGCCAATACGACCATGTCACTGTTAGTATCCATTTCTTTTATGGAATACAACCCAAGGTAAAGAATGCCACCCTCTTTCCTTTTAGGGAATAATATCCTAGGTAGGAAATCTACCCTCTTTCCTTTCAGGGAATGGTACCCTAGGTAGGAAATCTACCCTCGAACAAACAATCAGTACGTACATCATGTGTCACACACAACACAAGGATCACCAGTGATTGCCTCTAGCATCACTCTCAAACACTTCACAAATCAGAAGACAAGCATATGACCAATATACCATACACTTAGCAATTTACCAAACTATGATAATTATTCACCCTAACTTCATACCATATAATTTATGTTATGTCACAACCCTTTAAAATCATTTTCACATATAATATCACACCATACATAGTCAGTTCATATTAAAAACTACGCAGTTATACACTTTGTTGCACAAAACCTTACACATGCATTTTGCACAAAAACAAACACCACAAGCAACTCCAAAACATCATAATAGAGCTCCCCATAAAATTTGGGACCATTTGGAGCTCGGAAGCTACTGAGCTACTTACCGAGAGACCTCGGTAGCTATCGAGTCTCAATAGCAAAGGTTGAGAGTTGGGCTAGCTCGGCAGGTGATCTCGGTAGCTGCTGAGCTTCAGTAAACCCAAATTTTCTTATTTTCTTCATAGGGCTTCGTGCCCAAACATCCACAAACAGAATTTTAAGCTTTTTAACAACTAAAACCATGATTTACACTACCATAAACCTAACCATCATGCCATAAACAAAACCGAATGTCAAATCAGGATTAACATGAATAAATCACCAAAATTCTCAAGATAAAAAGTTCATAAAGTAGAATTCCTTCATAGTTTTAATAATTCAACAAACATGGATGAATTCATCACACAACATGTAAGATTCAAGATAATCATACACAATTCAAAAAACATGCATCATCAAGATCTATAGGAATTATTCTATAAAATTATTATATTTAACAAACATACCTACCGTAGAAACTAAGGAAATTCCTACCTCTTTTCAAACCTTGTTTTTCTGATTTTCCTGAAAGTACCCGGAGGAACGATGGCAACCCCTCCAATTGGGAATCAGGTCGGGAGAAACAAATGGGGGATTCAAGAGTCGTCACCAATCCTTTTTACAGTGTGATTGGACACTGGGGCCTTATATTCAAGGACATGAAATAACAACTAATGACTCCATTGGATGCGTACCAAGAGATCAATGGGTTCGGAGGTTCGATTATAAGAATGGAGAAGGTGTTAGGCACCCCACCTCATCTGGTCTAAACCGGTTACTTACTCCTTGATTCCCCTATCATCCTCTCAAGCATTTGACTCAATTTGTGATTGAAAAAAATGGCAACTACACTATGACTTATGGACTCTATTTAATGAACAAAAATAATACCACGTGTCTTAAGATTACCGGCATTATAACCTAGACCGGATTCTACGTGAGGGGTTGAGGTGTATGCATCTAAAAGCCAATAAGAACCCAAAACCGGTAAGCCAACCTCCACACATGGATTTCTCCACATGCTTCTCAGGTCGTTCGGTATTGGAGTGGAGTATTGGGCGCCGACACCGGGGACAAAGGTCGCCCGGCCGTAAGCCTACTAACTCCGGGAGCGTAAGGTTTGCCACCGGGAACAAAGGTCACCCGTTTGCAAGCTTACTAAGCTCCTCCTAAGATGAGTAAAAATAGGTGAGTTCATATGATGCATTCGTGATTCAAACATGCATTTATCATAACGTAAAAGAAGCAAGAGAATTATCATGAACAAGCTACTAGCATGTATAGAATGAAGAAAGCGAACAAATAACTACTATGCTTGAACAAAAAAGAAGCAAATAAGAAAAGTAGAAGAAATTTGCATGCTTAACCAATACTAATAACATGATTGAACAAATATTCTAGTAAAAATGAGTGATATAAAAGAACATTATAAAGAGGATTAGACATGGACTAATAAGTAACATTGAAATGGAGAAAATGGAACTATTTAGATACAAAGACAGTATCTAATGAATGAGAGGAAAACCCATCTTTTCTTGGTTTCACATACACACAAAAGTGTAACTACATGAGAAAAAGAAAGAAAACTTACGTAGAATGATTTGAAAAAAGTCTAAGCTAAAAAGAAAGTTCTATTTCCGTTGAATGGAAAAGAATAAATCCTTAATATAACATAAATTCTAATCATATGAGATGAGAAAAAAAAGTTAGCAAGAGCTAAAGAAAACCAAGTAAAGTGGAGGTTTTCACTTTCTCATTGATTGAGAAGTTAACTATACCTTCCTTGGCTTCATATGTGGAAAGCTATTAATTATATGAAAAAAAAGAAAAGAAAGAAAGCATAGAATGACATGATCTAAGAAGAAGAACAAGTGATAAGATAATTTCATCTTCCCATTGATTGAGAAGGAAACTAACCTTTACTTGTTTTTACACATAAAAATTAATCACATGAG